>VAHH01001150.1:0-13870 GCA_013357305.1 Radopholus similis | reverse complement strand
CCAGGAACAGTGGGCCCGCCAAGAAGTAGCCGAGGCAATGGCCGAACAGCAGCGCCACGAAGATGGGCACGTTGTAACTGAGGGCGGAGAGAATTGCGAAATTGGGCAAGGAAGGGAAGAAAAGGGAGTCGCGTCAAACTCAGCGATATTTAAAAGTTTGGCATTCTGTTTTTGGTTTTAGCTTTTAGAAAATTTCTATTTGGGTAATAGGATTTGTGTGTGCTCACGTCATTGCGACCATCATCAGGGAGAAGCCGAGGAACAGCTGAACGAAGTGGAGCACACACTGGAGCAGGTGCCAGTGCGAAAACAGGTGATTCGAAGAAAATCTGCAGCCAAAGGAATCATATTTCGCCAAAAAAGAGCATTGGCTAAAACGAACGGCCACTGCTGGGCAGCGTAGAACAGTTGGGGCGGGATGCAGTTGCAGTCGGTGGACAGGGAGGCGGAACTCTGCTGCACCTGCTGCTCGTCCGTCAGACAACAAGACTGTTGCTGTTGTGGAGAGGCAATAATATTGCATTTAGCCGCCCAAGGGCTTAAACTAGCAAGGAAATGAACCCTTTTACCTAGCCTTTATAGACTTTGGGCGTTCATTATTCATTACTTGAGATCATAAGAATTGATCACTGAACAGCTGTTTGAATGACTCTTTTTTGGTAAATAGCCGACATTATTGGCCGTCGAATGAGCCCATTATTATTTGTCAATCTCGACTGATCACCAAGTTATACCCCAAAAACGTGATTTGGCGTTGAAATGACCCCGACTTTTTTACCCTTTTTAATTTTTGAAAAACTTTAACTAAAATCCCATCCCAAATTTGGCTGAGAAAGTGTGGAGGAACCTCTTTGCGCTCGGCCAGCTGAAAGAGCAGGGCACGCGTCACACGCAGCAACTCGTAGCCGCCGGCCAGAGCGAGCACACCGACCAGCGACGCCAAATAGACTGAAAGAGAGAGGGAACATGGAACAATGGAACGGGCAAATGGGGCGAAACAGACCGGGCAGCGAGGCCGGCAGCCAGCCCTTGAGCAGAATGTACTCGCCGATGCGAAAGTGGAAGTACATCTGCATCATCGGCATTTTGTTTTGGACGCACACCGCAAACGGCAACTCGGATTGGTGATTAACTCAACGTGCATTATTAGTGATAAGCGGCGGGAATGGTGAAAATATCCTCGAAATATCCTTCGCAATGGAAGAGGCGACAAATTTGAACAGATAATTGATACAATTGCAACCATTTATTATTTTTATTCGAGTTGAACGGTGGATTGAGGAGCACAAATGTTTAGCCCAAAACTGCGCATTTTCCATTCGGAATTTGACTCTGGACTGTGATTGAGCGATTAAATGCTTCCATTGATGGTGTGGTTCTACCCCATCGTTTCATTTCTGCTTCATTTTTATTAGTTTTTGCAATCAAATTCCCTTTTAGGAAAATGACCATTTTGAGGATGAATTTGCCAAAAACGATTTGCCGAATGCTTTTTGTTTGTTGTTCAATGCAGTTCGGCGCCGGTGGTGCCTGGGCCGCCGACTGAGGGGGCCACCGGGACGGGCTGGCGCTTGCCGAACAGCCAGAAGCCGAGCGAGGCGCCCGCACAGATGGCGAGCCCTATCCACACGGAGAAGGTCATGAAGGCGAGCATCAGCAGGTAGGAGAGCACCAACTGCACGGCGAACAGCGCAGTCTGCACAAAGTGCGCACGCGAGAGCAGCGCCTCGGTGTAGGGGCGGCTATAGAAGGAAGAAGCAAATGTGGAAACATTCCATTTCTTTTAATGTCCTGCGTTTGTTTGAAAGACAATTTCAATGCCCAGTAGTCTCAAAAATTATAATTTACAATTTGTTCAAAATTATATCTTTAATTATTAATTATATTGCCTAGAAATTCGATTTCTTTAATTTAAAAAAAAAGTCTACTCATTAAAAGAAGTCACATTAACTGGAAAATCAATTTTCCTTCATTTTTATAAAAAAAATACCTAAACAACTAGAAAATCGATTTTTTATATTTTTGCTTAAATTAAATATTTTTGTATTTTCAAAATTTTGATTGCGTGCATTTCCCGCCCTTTTTGATTGTCCGGCCGGCTCACTTCTTGGCTGGGCGGCCGGCCGGTACCTCAAAAGTTGCATACTTTGCCGCCGTCGCCATCTGGGCCGGTGCGTTGCCGTTGCGCTGCGTTTGGCCGCCGGGGGCGCGCGAACGCTGCTCCAGCACCAGTCGCAGCCACTTGATGGCCTCGAAGCCAAACGCGCCCACAAACATGACCAGACAGGTGAGCAGCATTGCTTTGGAAATTGAGGAATGCGGTGGATTCGGGTCAATATTACGTCATTATTCATTGCATCATTTAGTCCTAACAATAACGCGTAGAAATTGAATGTCTCCGCCCTATATATGTATGTTTATGTTTATGGGTCTCCTCTCTTTATTTCGCTTTCAGTCACTCTGAATTCTGGATTTCCTGATTTTAATAGTAATACATAATACTTATTAGACAAGACAGTTGTTGGGTGTGTAATTCTTCAAAAGCGTACCGATTAAGTAAAACGCCTCAATTATTTTAAGAACAAAGTTTAATAAGTCTGCCACACTCAATAGTCAATAGTAACTCCGAACAGGCCAACAGTTTCGCTACCCAAAAATGGCTGAAAAAGCTACCAAATATTTGGTATTTCTTCAACCCAAATATTGCCCCCACCAAGGACAGCAGTAAATAATAGCTGATTCGAAGCGTCTCTCTAAGAGCCCACTTTTGGAAGCGAATTAATCTTATCCGTTTTTAAAAGAGAAGAAAGAACAAACATGTCCACTCTGGGGGCGACTACATACCTCCGACAGTCTCGACCTTCCACCAGGAGAAGAGCACGGTGTCCGCAAGCCGGGTGTGAAAGAACATCCACATCATTTTGGGCGAGAACCAGAAATTGGGGCCAGCGGAAATGGGCAAATAATGGTTCTGTTTAATAATAAACAAGAATGGATTTTTGTGAGCAAGTGGTGCAGTGATATGTGATACCTGAGAGACACTTGATTGGGGGGCAACTCGAATCGACTGACAACTGATAACTGATAAGGGAGAGGTAATTTCCTAATTTCTAATTTTGTTGTGACAGAAAATAATAATACAAGAGGTGAGGACTGGAAAGTAGGAATTTGGTATTTTTAAACGAGACACATCAGACATTATGAGCCGAATCCAAAATTGACATGACAATTTATAGTGGTTTTGAGCGGTCATTTTATTTAGTTCGATGCGAACAGATACATATTGTAGATTCATTGAGAAACAAGTTCTGCCAAATTCAATGGAGTTCTGCTGAATGCAATGGACCCTCTAGGCATTGCCTTCTCCAACCCCTCTAACGAAATATGCGTCTTTTGCTGCTCATGGCATTCGCAGTTTCCACTTGCACTGCATTAAATGAGATTGAAGCAGTGTCCAGCGTGTTCATTGGGTGTTTCCAATTTCCACATTTGCGCCGGAAGATTGATTCCTTTAATTGGCTTTGGCTTAGACGTAAGACGTAACGACGTAAAACTAAGCTTAAGCTTGCCTAGGTCTGGCGCAAATCTAGGCTAACCGTTCACCGTTTTAGATTTCTAATTCTCTCATCAGAGTCCCAACGTTCGAAGGTCGTTTTCCTGCACTCTCTGGTTGTTCAGTGTTCACTTTTAGCTCCTCTACTTTCTGTTCCATTTCCGCCCTTCGCCGCGGATCGTTCATCTTCGGCCCCTTGTGCTCTGCTCGTTCACCTCTCCTACACAGGATCCCTCCCTCCTCCGTTGTGGCGTCGTTTTCGCGGTTTGAGCGCTCAACGCAAATGCAAATCTGACGGGCCCATTCTCTGCCGGATGGATGGCGATTTGCCTTTTGCCTTTTGCGTGTGTGTGCAATTGTGCGGGATTTGCATGCCATTTGGCGAGTATAGCATAAACACACGGTTTTATTCGGCAGGGCCCTCCAATCCCCCGCACCATTCACTCCCGAATATTATTTTATATTCCCCAACAACTGACGGCGACGATCGCTTCTTCTTCTTCGCTCCAACTCCAAAACTCTCGAGCGAAAAATGGTCCGTTCCGGCAGTGCCAAAAGCGGCGGCAGCAACGGAGCGGAAACGAAGTAAGCCGACCGGTCACTTTTTGCGCGCCCAATTTGGCCTACGCCACTTTTGGCCAGCGCCAGAGAGTCAATTTCACGCGAATGGGGCACACACCGCATTTTGATGCCTAAAAGAGCAAAGGCCGACAAAATGGGAATGGGAGTGGTCCCAATGATGTGAGCCCCCAAAACCCGGGGGCCAAATCCGAGGTTCGACACGTAATTCACAATATTTCCGAGGGGAAAGGTCACCACGCCTTTTTTTTGTTGGTCTGAGAATGTGCGGTTCTGTTTACCGATTCGCCCTGTGTGTGTTGTTTTTGAGTTCTCAACTCTGGGGGTGATCATCATTCTCCGGCGCCACCCTCAATTGTGGAGACGTGATCTATCAAATCGACATCTCATCCCCACTCATCCATTCACCCTCCGCCACCACAACATCGGCTGATAGGTATTGGGTACACGATCAATCAATTTTCCCAGTCGGTCAGTCGATTATCACAATTGGCGCATTTTGCAGCCCAACATTGATTTGTGGGCTCGTAAAAGTTGCGCACTCTGACGCTGGGGGTGTGGATCACCGTGTTTATTTATTTCTCAGTTTTGCACGCGCTGAATCAGCGAATTATTGAACAAACAACAGCAAGGACTTAAAAAGGTTTAAATTTCCAAAAAATTTGGGGGAAAAGCCAAGCCCCAAGGGATGGAGAAAACATTTTTTCGGACATCTCTTAGATGCATTCGATGCTTCAACCCTCTAGGGCATCATTTGCTTCAAATACCTACTATAATTGCAACAACATTTTTTGGAACCGCTTCCAACCGTTGTTCCCATCGAAAGCAGTCCAGAAATGGCCTGAAGGCTCGGAGCCCTTTCCCCGCACATTCCTGCCCGTGTTCCCACGGGGACACTCATTCCCTCGGTTCCCTCCCCACCCCCTTTCGCTGATCCAATTTGCTCCTCCTCCGGGCTCAATCAGCGCTTTGCTCAGCCTTTCCCCTCCCCCGCAAAGCATCGATTTGTGTTTTCTGTTCCAGACAGGGCTTCCAAGGCAAAATGTTCACGCGCAAGAAGGTGGCCGAGCTGAACAGTGCGGCGGCGGCGGCGGTGCCGAATGTGGCTGCGGACAGCGAAAAAAGGTACACACATGTATTATGTAATTGGGATTGGGATGGGGCGGGACAGCTGTGTTGCCGTGGAGATCAAAAATGGGGTGCGCGAGGGGAAGAGCGAACGCGCAGAAAATTGGCGCTGCGCCGCGGCGGGTAATTCGTCGCGGGGGCAGCAGCAAATGGCGCGCTGCTCAAAATTGTTTTCGAGACGGCGGCACGAGACGAACGTGCGAATGAATGAATTATCTGGCACCCGCCGCGTTAATCCATCCTGTGGTCTTTCGCCATCCCACAAGCACTTTGTGCATTTGGCGTAAACACTTTTAGGCGTCCCGCCAAATTCCGCGATTGTGTAGCTTATTAGAGTGCGAAGACAATAATCGCAAATTAAGGGCCACCCAAACGGACAACCGCGAACCAGACAGCCCTCTTCATCGCATTTTTAAATGCTATTTTAATTGACCACTTAAGGGTGTGGGATGGAGATTTGTCTAAGACGCCAGACTCTGGTGTTTAATGCTTAGTTGGGGGACAGCCAAACTGTCCTGTGCTGTGGGGTTGGGTCATCAAGGGCGCCGCTACCCCAACTCATACCAACCTCAATTCACCACAAGCCCAATGCCATCCCAACTCACCACAAATTGCTGTTTGTCCCCAGCCTCATGTAGGCGCTATTTTAGTCTAAGCCAAAGCAAGCTTAGCCTAAGCCTTAAGGTAAGCGGACAAATAGCAATTGGGATGAGTTGGGATGATATTGGGCTGGTGAGCTGGGGGGAGCGTCATCAAGTCACCCATTCTCTGTACCCAAATGCCCCAATGCAAATGCACTTCCCCCACTTTTGCAGCAACGGCAAAGGCCAGCCAGTCGGTGCGTTCAAAAAGCGGGGCTCACGCTGCTCCGTGCAGAGTGCAACCAGCACTGAAGGTGAATTCGGGACACTGGATTGGATTAGCGGGTGCTTCTGCTGCCGCTGATAAGCAATGAGAAGATGGGCCCATTGGGCACAGCACTCTCTGACATTTTTCGAATTTTCGACTGCTCTCCGCTGATAAGCGAGCCACATTAATCATTTTATTTTCTGAGTGCCTTTCTCGTGATTGAGGCAACTATTGAATTGCAATTCGCGCTTTTTTATGTCTATACTTTTGCTTGTCTGTTTACGCTTTGCTTTTAAACAACATTTTCCGGAAAATATTAAAAACTCATCCAAATTGGCTTAGAGCCCTTTGTTTGAACAGGCGAGACAAAAGTGTGGGCCTTTATGCCAAAAGGGACTTAAGCCAATTTTAGTGAGTTTCCAAAAAAATGTTCTAATGGCCTAACCACTCATCGTTTGAGGAGAAACAAAAAATGCTAACACGCAAAGTGCGTTCGCACACTCACACCGCGTTCACGGTTACGCCATCGCCTCCGCCGCCGCCAGCAGCTGTGCAAGCGCCGCAGCAGAAGCGCGTACGCATCCAGCTGGGCGGCGACGAGAGCCCAATGGACGTGAAGCCGGGCGTGGACTCGCAGCCGCTGCTCAACCATGCAGCGTCGAGCGGCGTCGAACCGCGCCGGAACCACTCGCACCTGTCGCTGTTCAACCTAGGCATGCTGTGCATTTGGCGCTTTCTTTAGTTTGATCATCGCTTTTCTAACATTTTGTTGACTAACAAGTAACAAAATTGACTCAGCACATTTGGAATTTGGTCATCCCAAATTCAAAGGTAACCTTTGCCCCCTCACAGGCGGCGATCATGGCTTCCTGTCGTGGAGCTCGTTCCGCAAAAAGCCGAATGCCGAGCTGGAGGATGGCGATTTGGCACTTTACGGTGGGTGACACGCAAATGCATGAAAGGCTAATGCATATTATTTTTGCGCAGACAATGAGCCCGCACACAACTTCATTGCGCCCTACATCAGCGGATACACAACCCCCGGACCCATGGAGCGGGAGGCCAGCAAGCACAAAAAGGTAGCCTTAATAAATTTGTCTGTCTGAAAAGTGAAAACATTCGAGTGCTTAGGACTTTGGAGTCTCTGGGTTCTATGTTACTGTATTTGATTTTCAAATGCAAAAACGAATTGTTCACCACAATGCCAACGTTCTCTTTTTTAAAATAAATGAATAGTCAATGACTGAAATCTGAAACAAAAATGACCTTTTCGTTTTTCATTCCCATTTCCATTTTCCATCTCCGCATCTCCAGCAGATTCCCATTTATTTTTGCAAGTTCTACTTGAAAGTAGAATGGTAGTGCGAAAATAAATAAAAATTTTATTTCTAGCGGAAAGGAATCAAATTTCCTCGTTCACAGGTTCACACCAACTCAAATTTCAGGAAACCCATTTTTCATTGTCTTGATTGTGTTTGATTGATTCCTATTCTTCGGTCATTCCTTTCGTACTTTTCAAATAAAATGATAGAGCAGAGCTTAGCTCTTCAACGCACCTACCGCCTATTGATAAGGCATAGGTATTTTTTAGTAATGTTTGTTGACCGTCATACTAGGTTACTAGGTACATATCATAACCCCATGACATGATCTATACATTTTATGGTATTCTTAAATTATTAATCTTAATTAAAGTTTTTTATATTTCACTTATTATTTTAATATTTATTTTGTCATAGCTTGTCCAATTTCAGCTCACCATTTAACAATATATAATAGCTACTTCCTACTTGTTGTCCAATTTGACTGTGCTGTTGTACTTATACTATCATTGACTTCAACATCTCCATATCAAATGCGCACTTATCGAAATTTGGGAAACCTAGCACCTTTGATGGATGTGGAAGAGGCGCCAACATTTTACGAGGAATGCATCACACCTTGTTACCGAGATGATGGCATTGCGGTGTCACATGACTTTCTCCGGGGGTACACAACCCCAGGACCCGTAGAAAGAGCAGCCAGCAAGTACTCCAAAGTACATCCATTTAAAAATAAAAGTCCATGCGAGATATGTTAAGCTCGAGAATAGCCTTGTTCAATATTTGACATTTGCAGGCGAACCTCGGCGTCATGCTGGGCGTCTATCTGCCCACAATCCAGCACATCCTCGGCGTCACCATGTTCATCCGTCTGGCCTGGTGCGTGGGTGTGGCCGGCGTGGGACAGACATTCATGATGCTGTTCATCTGCTGCCTTTGCGTAACCACCCCCAAATCCACACATTGTTTAACCAAACTGCCCATTCCAGACCTTTCTCACCTGCATCAGTGTTTCGGCTGTTGCGACAAATGGTGTTGTGGAGGGCGGAGGCGCTTACTTCATGATCTCAAGGAATCTGGGGCCCGAGTTCGGCAGTGCCGTTGGAATCCTGTTCTATCTTGCGAACACAGTGGCCACCGCCATGTATTTGGTCGGTGGCGTCGAGATACTCTTGGTGCGCAGGAAACACTTTTGAAGAGTAAACGTTTTGACCGTCATCAATGTTTAAGCTGTACATCTTTCCCGGACTGACCTTTGGCGGTCATGAGGCACACACGGATACAGGTTTATAGTGCAGCACAAAGGAAAAAGGCTAAACACCGATTTTTGCAGGTCTCTTCGGAATGATGTCGCACAATCTGCGCTTCTACGCCACCATTCTGCTGATCATCGAGTTCCTCATTGTTGCAATGGGCGTCCGGTTTGTGCAACTGCTCGCGCCCGTCTCACTCATTTGCGTCATCTCCTCCATCCTGGCGTGCTACGCAGGCGGGGTTGAGAAGACCATCTACCCGGCCAGCGGTCAAAGGTATGTCTGTCTTATCATTTTGCAGACATTCTATAATTGCCCACTTGTACAGGATATGCATGCTGGATGACCATCTGCTGCAGGCGAAAATCCTGCTCCCGGAGGATGTTCCCATCTCGGAGATATGCGACTACTGCAACTGGTCTCATCCTGGCCTGTATCGATTTTTGGACAAATGGCCGATATTTCGAATTGAATGTGTGAATTTGCAGGAAGTCCATTCTAGAGGCCTCCTACCAGAACGCCACCCAAATGAAGTTGGCCTGTGTGAACGCGTACCCAGGCTACGGCAGCAACGCGCTCATTCGTCAGTCCCCACTTTTTGTGCTGTTGCGGAATTTGAACCAACTTTTTGAGGAAACCTCGGTTCCGACTATCCGGCTTTCGGCGAGTACAAACACGGAATGGAGGCCAGCCAGAAGGTGGAGGTGTTCCAGGATGTGACAACGTGGGCCAAAAATGGCACATATCTCCCTAATTGCGCCACATTTGCAGGACGTTCTTCCTCATTTTGGCCATCTACTTCCCGGCAGTGACGGGCATTCTGACCGGCACAAACATGAGCGGCGACTTGGCCAACCCGCAGAAGTCCATTCCGGGCGGGACCATCGCCGCCCAGCTGACCACCTCGTTCATTTACTTCTCTCTGGCGCTGGTGTTCGGAGCGGCGATTTCGCCTGAGTTGCTCAAGGACAAGTAAGCGCGATGCCCGTTTGAATGGGGCCAACTGCTCTCTCTGAACGCACAGATATGGGCAATCGCTTCACGGCGGAATGGTGGTGGCCTCTTTGGCTTGGCCCAGCGAGTGGGTGCTCCTCATTGGGTCTTTCCTCTCGACGTTCGGCGCAGCGCTCCAGTGCCTTTGCAGTACGCAATTGTTGAAAGTCACCTGCTGTAAGCGCACATTTAGGTGCTCCACGATTGTTGCAGAGCATTGCCAAAGACGATGTGATCCCATTCCTGCGACCTTTCGCTAAAGTGACCAAGAAGAATGAGGTATGGAGTGAACACCAAGTTCGAAAATTGTGTATTGTGTGCCTGTTTCAGCCCTTCTACGGACTCATCATCACCACTCTGATTGCCGAACTGGGCATTCTGATGGGCGCCATGGACAGCATTGCGGCAGTGGTGGACTTCTTCTTCCTGATGTGCTACGCCTTCGTCAACATCATTTGCGCGCTGCACTCCATTCTGGGCGCTCCCAACTGGCGGCCTCGTTTCGTCTACTACCATTGGTTGGAAACATTGATCAGTCGGCATTTTGAACTGCTTGAAACTGGAGTCGAACTTTTTAGGTCTCTTTCACTGCTCGGCGCCGCGTTGTGTCTCTTCATCATGTTCAGCACCCACTGGGACTACGCGATCCTGTCCATCCTGCTCTGTGTGCTCATCTACAAATACGTGCAATGGAAGGGGTACGTTACGCGCTTGACATGTTCTCTCTGAACCATTGCGTTCAATTGCAGTGCAAAGAAGGAGTGGGGCGACGGCATTCGAGGGCTGGCGTTGAGCACTGCCCAGTACAGTCTCATGCAGATCCCGGAGAAGGACCCGCACCCAAAGAACTGGAGGTATTGATACTTCTTTGACTGAGCACTGGTGGAGTGTTTATCCCCAAACAGGCCGCAACTGTTGATCATGCACTCGATGCCCTGGTCCAAGGAGCTGGTCGACGTCCGCTACCTGAACCTGCTGAACTTCGCTGCACAGCTGAAGGCCGGCAAAGGCCTCACAATGGTCGTGTCGTTCCTTCGAGGCAACCCCAGCAACGAGGAGGACATGCGCGCAGCGCACACGGTCAAGACGCGCATGGAGAACGACATGCAGCAGCTCCGACTGCGGGGCTTCGCCAAAACACTACTCTATGACGAGGACCAGGTGAGCTATAACATAAATTCGGCTGTCTCCAAAATGCTCTGGCAGATAACTGGAAGTGTGAATGCGCTCATCCAGAGCATCGGAATTGGTGGGCTGAAGCCGAACACACTGCTGCTGAGCTGGCCCACGAGGGAGTTGGGCCAGGATGAGGGCGCGGATTCGGAGTACCAGACATTCACTGGTTTGACGAAATGGGGAGCAATTGGTCGTAACACACTGGTTTCTCTGCTTGAAGACAAACTGCTGGCCGGAGCGGTGAGTGGGATGGCGCTGGTGGTGGCCAAAGGGATCACTGAGTTCCCGAGCAACGTGAAACTGAACGGATATCTGGACGTCTACTGGATTGTGCGAGACGGTAGTCAATCTGTGATTTGTGTGTCAATTCATCTCGAAAACGCGCCGTGTTCTAGGCGGACTCTGTTTGCTGATCACGTTTTTGCTGCGCCAGAGCAAAGTGTGGCGGCACTGCAAAATCCGAATTGTGGCCGTCGCGCGCCAACAGGAGAACAGCACAAAGCTGAAACAACAGCTCCAGAACTACGTGTACCAATTGCGCATAGACGCCGAAATCTTGGTGACCGAACTGAGCGATCCGGAGTTGTCGAAGACCGCCTTCGAGCGCACACTGCTGATGGAGGAGCGGTCCAAAATGCTCAAGCAGATCCAACGCCGTGGAGTGGCGCAGCGGTTGGCACAGATCAACGGCGATCTGCGCTCTCAGGTATCCATGATAAGAAAGTTGTCTCTGAAGTTTATTTGCACGACAGGACGATGCAACGACCACGAGCGAAACGACGCCGAAAGAAGACGATGCCACCGATGAGCAGGAGGAGGAAAAAGTCACGGAGAATGAAGCAGACGAAGTGTCCGAGCAGTCAAATGAGAAGAAGAAATCGTAAGTTGGGCTAGCAATGGGGAATAAGCGTGATTACTGCCGCTTAGCATTGAGACGAGCACACAGGATTCCACCGTTTCGATAGCCTTCTCTGATACCGACAAGGAGAAGCAGAAGCGACTCAAGGCATTGGACCGCAAAAAGGCAAGTTGGCTCTGAAATGGCAAATAATGGAAGACTCTGGCTTCAGGTGCACAAGATGCACGGAGCCATCCGCCTCAACGAACTCATCCAGGAGCACTCGAGCAACAGCCAACTGGTGCTGTTTTCGTTGCCGAAGCCGCCGTTCCTGAAGGAAGAAGTGGACGACTACATTCACTACCTGGAGGTATCCATCCGCACGACAAACATCCTCCAGAGTTTGCTATCACCGATTCTCCAGGTGATATCGGACAAATTGCAACGAGTGCTGTTCGTGCGAGGCACCGGCGCAGAAGTGATCACGACCAGCTCTTGATGAGGGATGTGTGTGTCTGTGAACGGAAGAACCACTGTTTCTTGTTGGCCCTACCCATCTGCCGAAATATTCCAGTCAATTTGAGCACAAACTTTCTTCAGACCAATTCCCATTCCCCTCTCATCCATTCATTTATTTGTAGCACGAATCAACAACGCTAATTTAAAAGGCTAAATGAGTCGTTCGCCCGACGGGATGATTTCTGATTTGTTGCTTAATGCCTTCCCCGTTTAAAAATAAACAAATAATTTATTCCCATGTTTTATTAGATAATCCACTTCATTTTGATTTTGTGTCCTCTGCGGATCTTGTTTGACCGGCTCCGATTGTGCATATTTCTGATTTGCCCTTCCTAATCTCACTTCTGCTGATAGACCACTGCTGGCTAGTTCAATCCGTCCATCCACGGTTGTAGAGAAATGGTCCTGCCGCGGATGCACCGAGACAACAATTTGTGCTTATCCCCGCTGCAAAATCTATACTTGATGTTTTCTATTCATTTGTTTGCAATGCAATTCGATGAAAAAGATAAACAAATAAGAAGCCAAGGCATGTTTTAACAGAATATGATTTATCAACAACAAATGTGTTATGTGATTTTCGAATCTCCTTGACATGAAAAAATCATCCTCCTCCCTCTGGATGTCAGTTGCTGACCGGATGATGAGCTTCCTTGCCCGTGCTCTCCACCTGTTGATCGCTTCTCGCGTTTGGTCGTCTCCCCCTGTTCTTCCGCTAAACACAATGTGATGGGCTAAAAGTCGAACCCTATTCGGCCAACCTTTACGTTTCCTGATCCCCTTGGTCGGAGTGCCCAGCTGGGGGTCGCGTTCGTCTGCACGTTGTTGTAGAAACTAATTGTTGGATAACATTTATCAATGAGCATTCCCATACGAATAGTAGCTAAAACCTCATCCGGTGATATGCCATCCACCCGGGGTGCATCATGTGCCGACGGCATGTCCTCTGCGATACTGCACCAAAATGCTTCTATACACCATCTTTTAAAGCGCCACTAACCCTTCAATGTATTCGTTTGCTCTCTGTCGAATATCATCCTCTTCTGCTTTTTCGCGAGCCTGTTGTACTTCAACTTCAGCATCATGTTCTGCTTCATTGAGATGTACATCGAAATGACTCCTCATTTGCTCCAGGTTCGGGAATGTTCCGCCACATACCGACCATTTACATTTGAATACTGGCACGAATTCTCGGTTCATTTGACGTTTTAAATGAAAAAGCTGAAAATATACAAATCAACCAATTAAAAAATAAGTTTAGAAAATAAAAATGAAATATGTAGTAACTAATAGACATAAATTATGTATAATACCTATTACCAACCTACGATTAAGATTTAAATGAAATTAAAACTCATATGGGGAAAAGAGGTCTAGGACAAGATTCAGCTCGTAATTTAGAGTTTCTGTTTGCACAAAAATGATGCAGAAGACACATTCATTTGTGACATTTGGGTGTGAGCTCAAGATAATGTCCATAACATGATTAGGCAATGATTATTGGATATGTAAGTATGTATCTGTTCTGGTGTCTCCTGAGAAAAGGAACAGACGATAGACTATTAATTACTCTCATCCATCTATTTTTCATATCTCGAGAACGGGAAGGCCAATCGACTCCAAATTTTTGCTGAATGGAGTTCAAGGTCTTATAGGCTCA
>VAHH01001149.1:0-13873 GCA_013357305.1 Radopholus similis | reverse complement strand
CCCCAAAAACCCCCAAGGACAAAATCTCAGCTCATTTCAACTTCATTTTCATAGTCAAAACCGCGTGACATACAAACAAACAAACAAACAAACAAACTCTTCTAAAATTATATATAGGATAATGCTCCAAGAGCCATTGGCAAATATTATTTAGACTTTGGCCTTATGATTAGAGCGGCAGATGAAAAATCATGGCTTCGTGGCACCGGGACACCTGGCCTTCATTCTATCCTTGTTTTTGTATGGTGAGGGGAATCATTTATTTAAGAATAATACATACACCTGGCATACATTTCACACACTCCATTTTGGTTGAAAAATAAAAAGCCAAATTCTTTATAATCAACGCTTTGGTCGGATTTTTGGTTGAGGGCTATCATTACGATTAAACGGCGGCTTTAAGGCATTCTGCCAGCCCATTCCCCATACACACTCAATTACTATTAGACAAATTATAGCTGGCGCTTAGAGACGGAACGACGGAAGTGCCAGCTTGTGCAAGACCTTTGACGTTAACATGCCTTCAAGTTCTCATTTTCAAAATCTTCAGTTTTGATTAAATTTTGTATTGTCTCTCAAATGGAGTTCGTGCAATGGCTGATCGTGGTGTTCGGTGTGTACGAGGTGATCACTGTCCCGCTGTACGTGCGCATTCTGTGGGTGCTGCTCTCCGACAAACTCTTCCAGTCGCCCTTCTATCGTCTGATCACGCTGCTCGGCATCCTGGTACGGGAGGGCCGCCACTCATGCGGGTCCACTCCTGCTGTTCCTGTCACTTGCAGGAACTGGTCCATTCCCTCGTGGACATTGTCTTCTATCGACTCTCCTTTTTCGCCGCTTTCATCCGGCTCTACCTTTCCTTGGCCGCGGGTTGGTGGATCTCGTTCGTCTCCTTCATCATCTACTCCTTCACCTACCAACAATTCATGCTCCACACCGTCATTTCGCTCAACAGACTGAGCGGCATTTTCGCCCCGTTCAAGCAGAAAACCGTGACTTCTTCTGCCGGATCCGATAACCAGCCACAGGTGTTTTTAGATATGGTCCTCCTCTTGGCGCTGGCTGGCCATTCTGATCGCCCTCATCGCGACACTGATGGGCTCTGACCGTCTGCTCTGCGCTGGGAAATTCGTCCCTCTGGTGGCCAACGATACCGGCAAGGGCGTGATCCCGGCGGCAAGCGTTTACTGGTTCTACCAGGCAAACGAGGTAAACTCGAGAGCAGGCAAATTTCCCTCCCTTTTCAGCTGGACCAGAGCCTGAACACCGTCACTCTGGGCGCCATTTGTGCCGCTCTGTGTTTGCTGTTCAACCTCTGCTCGCTGGCCAAAGTGTGGCGAATGAAGCATTCCGGCCAGTTGGCGACATTCAAGAGCAGCCACCAGCTGGAGCTGAACTTCCTCCTCGTCGCGGTGTTCATGATGGTGCCGCAAGTTGCGCTCGTCATCTTCCACGTGGCAACTGTTGTCAAAGGTTTAAATTTGCCTTTGCTCAGGGCATCTGGCGCATGATCCTGAACCGCCAAATGCTGAGCCAGTTCTTGGTGGTGGACAGTCTCTCGCTCTACCGGATGATGTCCCAGATCCCCTGGCTGGACGACCTCTTCTCGCTCAGCCAGCCATGGTTGCCCACTGACCTCAAAATGGCCACTCCCTCTTTCAGGATTCTGATGTTCGTTTGCGGAGAATTGCGCGCAACTGTGCTGCGCCCTATCCTCGGACAGAAGAGCACAACCAAAACAATGGTGATCTCGCTGAAAACGAAGACGGACGTGACGAGAGGCATAACTGCTTGAGATTGGCGGAACTGGAGAAATGGGCTATTTGAACAAAAAAGGAGGGGAATGAATGGCCGGGAATATGAACTGAATGGGCTTTAATAAGTAACTTGTGTTTATTGCACTTTGAAATTGCGAAAAGGGCGAAATTCCGTGAAAGCACAGCACACCCCCTTCTATGGCTGCCAGGCTGAAAATTAACCGCAATTAGCCGGCTTAAGTCTAGCTGACCGAGCGCATATTGTCCGTCCTTCTCCACTGAAGTCAAACGATTTGGCATCGTCATTTCCGTTCAATTCACAACTCACCTTTGCACGACTTTCCATCCTTGAAGTGACTTTTGTGCGCAAAATCATCGAAGGCGACCACCTGGAGGGCATTTCAACTGGATACTTTTTTGGCGCCCACCGTTTCGAATTTGCCGCCAAGCGCGCTCTCGGCCATCTTCTGGATGTGGTCCGCCGAGGAGAGCAGATCCTTGCCCGACATGGCCGACTTCATCGCGGCCTCTGTTTGTTTATTGTTGGTGGGTCGATAAAACACGAACTGACCCAGGTTCTTGTTGCAGCACGTGAAGCCGGAGTCGTTCACGTAGCAGCTGCGGATGGACCCACAAAGGTCAACTTCGAGTTTTGGCTAAAATTACTTGTCGTCCTGCGCCAGCATGGCCTTCTGGTGGCCGAGCAGGGCAATCAAAAGGGCGAGAGTGCAGGGCAGGAGGGCACGCATTTTGTGGAAAACTCTGTCAGCGGAATAAAATTGCGAGTGCCAAAATGCGCTAGCAATGTGCTGGGAGGTGAAATTTCGCTTCTGGCGACTGGGAACAAAGCACTGTGCGCCCTTGACCACTGCTCGCTCATCCATTCAATCCATCCATGCATTGTTCCAACATTATGTGCGCGAGAGGGGACGAGCATCGGAGGAACAGATCCGGGGAGAGGAGAGGGCGGAGGGATGCGGTGAAGCAGCGCCAATTAATTCGCTCATCCCCGCACGGGATGCATAATTTGATGATCAGTCGTATTACCAGCGTTGGGCAGCAGAAGAGGGATTGCGCGGCGGGAACCGGCCCCATTTTCGCGGGATCTGGCGGCAGATTGCGCGCAATCACTGGCGCAATTTAACTTTTGGCTGAAAAGCTAATTGAGTGTTTCGGCGAAAACCCTTCAGTGAGGACAGAGATTTTCTGCAAAAGACTGCTGGCTGAGTTGTCTCTTCCTCCCCCACCCATTTCGACGATTGAACCATTTCCTTCTTTTCCTCTCTGACAATTCCCTCGCGATTTGAGCGCGGGGAGCGCAATTTGTGCGGATTGGGAGGCAAAGGGGAAAGCTAGCTGACCAACGAATTGAGTGGACAAAGGAGGCGAGGAGCAGAGATTGGGAAAGGGCACCGCCAGCAAAATAATAGTAATTCGTGCAACTGAGTGCAAATCTGGTTTGATTCAAAGCACCAGACGCATTGTTGCGGGTTCCTTCGAGGGACAATGATCATCACTTCATTTGCCCTTTCTCTGTCCCCTTTCGACGTTTTGCCCGGCTCCTGCCCTTTGCCCCTCCTCCGCCAGTTCCTTTTCGGCGCTGAGCCGCCACTTTCTGAGCTTCCTCCCGAGCAAGCAGCTGGCCACTTTGCGTCGGCACACGCCAATGCCGGTCATTGTGGTGTTCAGCAGAGTGCTGATCGGCGCCCAGGGGATGTTGAAGACGGTGCCCAGCACCAGTCCGGCCAGCTCCTCGCTCCTGGTCGGGTGCTGTTTGTCCTCCGCCACGGCAGCGGTGCAAATGGGAACGCAGCAGAAGGTCATCTCCTTGAAGTGCTGAATGGCCGACTCGTTCTGCTGGTCCAGCGCCTCCTTGTGCCTCTGCGTCCGCAGGTACTGCCTGGTCTCGGCTGAGGGCGAGTCAGACACCCAAATTAATGTCCGCTCCCCTGCTTACGTGACAGTTTGTCGATTTTCTCCCTCTCCCTGGCCAGGTCTTCTGGCGAGGCCAATTTCCCGTAGAACGTCCTGTTGTCCCTCTTGTAGGCCGCCAGCATGCCCAACGCGACAACGTCCTGGAACCGGTTGTAGGCGTCGTTGAACAGGGCTGCGTCGAACTTCCGCAGGAGGGCGCCCAAACTCTGAGTCCTGCGGCAAAAGGTCAAGTCAGCCGGACACGTCGAGTTCCACCTGGGCGAGTCCTCGTGACAATCGGCCACCTTCTGTCTGTCCAGCGCGAACATCACATCGAAGAATGAATATCTCTCGTCATCCCCCAGTAGAGGCAAATTGAACGGTGCCTCCGCCAGCCGCTCAAACAGCCCTCGGTTGTGCCCACTCAGAGTCACCTCTCTGTCGTACGGCTCCAGGGCCCTGATGTTCGTCGCTGCCCCTTCAAATTTGATGTCCGCCAGCTTTTTGAGTTGCACCAGAAACTCTCGGACCTCCGCATTTGTGATGGCTCTGTCCTTTTTGGCCACGAACTGCGCCAAAGTTTTGCGCATTTGCTCGATTTGTTTCCACTCAGTGGTGTAACTCCTCCTGTCCGGAGAGTTGATGTCCAGCAGGTGCGAGAACTCCTTCAGAGCCGTCTTCAGCATCGTCTGGTCCAAGCTGAACCAAATAAAAAAACCTGTTCTATTTTAAATAATTTGTAAGAACTTGTTGACGCCGTTTGGCTCATCATTTGGGTGTTCTTCTGTTTTCACGTTGCGCGATTGAAGTAAAATTAAAAATAGTGTAGCGAATTTGAGCACCCGCATTCAAAAGGCCAATTTAGCGAAAAACGAAAATATTGGCAGATCTCTCCTAGCACAGAGCGAATTTATTTTTTATTTACCTCTTTCCCATCCATTATTATTTCCGCTCAATTTGCCAATGCAAATGCAAATCCACCATATCGATCCATTCACTTCATTCCTTAAGCAGCGCTGAGCAAACCAACAGCGAATGATCGGAGGTTGTTGAGTGAAGCGGCCGACGGTTTTCCAATTTTCCATTCACCGTTCGATGGACTGACGTAGTAAACAGGTAATTGATTAAGTCGTAGACGGCAAATAATCGCATTTCAAACTCCCTCTTTAACTCGAGTGGATCTCACACTGAACCGTCAGATCTGAAACCAGCAGCAGCAGAACAGCAGAACAAGAGACATTGTGTCCAAATTCCAATTCAAATTCATTTGCGTGTTCGATTCAAAAGTCAAAACAAATGCAAACCCTTTTTTGTGTCATTTTCGTTTTTTTGCGCTTTAAATGGCAATAGTGGAAGGTACGATCATTATTCATCCCTTCATTTATTGATTCCATTTATGCCAAAAGTAAAATTCTTCTCTCAAAAATAGCAATTTTGAATATTCAATTTCGGCCAAATTCAAATGAATTCTTGCGCAGCCCAAAATGAAAGGCACACTCTGCGAATTCCAGTCGACCTGATGGTGGAAGCGAAGTGCGACACTTCTGGGGGCGAGAAGGTCTCAATCCAATCCCAGTTCCGGGTCAGCCCTAGCCCCCGACTTGCCCTTCAGCCACCGGCCGAACCCTCCGAGCAGAACAAGCAGTTCGACCACAGCTTCGAAGTGATCGGGACCGACTGGAGCATGGACGGGGTTTGGTACTTTCTGGGGGCCTAAAATTCCAAAACCGACTCAGTTTGCTGTCATTGGATTGGTGCTGCTGCTGTTCGTTGTCTTCTACTTCGGGTTCATGGCGACAAAGAAACTGGAGGACAGTTGAAATCAGTTCATATGGAAACTTTTTTATTTATTTGCAGCGAATAACGAGATCCAATGAATGCATCGGGGCAATTTAACCGCTGTCTTTCTTGTCCCATTTCCCCAATTTTAACCATTCAATATTGCCTTACAGGTTAATCGCCACGACAAAATAATAGTTTCATTCCTGGCCAAGCTCGGGTATCAAAGGGTTGCACTTCAAATGTCCGGTGATATGTGTCTCTGTGAGTGCATTCATTCACTTGGATGCGTATCTGTCCATCCAGCCCTCGTCTGACGTGTTCACGGACGCAGAACGGAAGAATGTCCGCATTCCCGGCGAAGTGCTGGACGGACCTCTGAGGCCGCCACAGCCCAGGTGCTGTTCCCTCAGGCCGAGGGAGGCAATGTCCGGCTGTGTTGAGAAGTTGGGACTCATCACTCTGTTTGGGGATTACTCACCAGTCTGCGACGAGGGGTAGTGCCGCCGGGCGGGGAGTGCGGGTTGTCCCCTCCTGCGGCAGTTGCAAATGGCTGACTGACCCCTCTCAACCCCGGTGCCCACCGAAATTTCTGAGGGATCGGACCGTGGGGTCGACTATCGACGTGATGGAGTGGGCCCGGTCGTTGATCGTGTGGAAGCTGCCGCCTGAAGGGGTTCCCAATCACCGCAGCTGCTGCCCGGGATGCCCACTGAGGGAGGTGGTCGAGGAGCGGGACGAGTGCGCGCTGCTCACGGACCCGCACAGCCTTTTGCCCTTGGACTCGGCGCACTTCTTATTCCGGAACAGCCGGATTCGGCCCGGCGCCGCCGCCTTCTTCGCCTCTGACTCGTCTGCGTAGCTTCCGAGAGAACCGCAAAAGTGACGCGACTCCTCCTCGCTCATGTGGTGCGTGGGGTACGTTTGACGCCTCAGAAACACGATTTGGGAAGTGCAACCGGAGAATTGAGTTGACTCACCGGCGGCTCTGCCAGTTTCCGGTCGGCGAACTCCATCAGCGGGTCCACCTTCTGGTAGCCGTTTTTGACCATCCAGCTGTTGGGGGGGGGGATCAGTCACAATGCTCAAATTGTGTTTGGAAACTGTGGAGACCTGCAAAACTGGGCCGAGAGGGCGGATAGTCCGCGTTCCGCAATGCTCCTTAAATAAGGGGCAGATGCTAAATGCTCCCAATTGGACGTACGCCTTCAGGTCCGCCAAGTTGCTCTCCTCCGCACGGCATTCGGGCACCGAGACGTACTGAGCCGGGCGGTGGAGTAAGGAGAGCGAACTACCCACCTGGGTGCAGTCCCTCTCCGGCTTCCTGCCGTGGAAACTCAGTCGCGTTCCGGCCGTCGCTAGTCGCTCCAGCTCGCCCAATTGTTGCGCATTGCCAATGCCGGAAAATTTATTTTGTTCTTTCCTTCAAAATTCCGTTTGAGTTGCTCACCGACAAAAATGATTGACAACGGCGTCCTTGATGCGTAGATGATTGCCTGCATTGGTTGGCCCCGTTTGGCTGCTGGACAAACATGAATTAGTGCGACCTGGATCGACTCCTTCAAATCGTCGAATTGCCCGCGCGTGACAATGACCAGAACGAAATAGTTGGGCGGGCCGAAGTCCGAGTTGGACTGCGATGCGCGGCTAGTCAGCGTGTTTTGGGCCAGTCTGTGCATTCAAATTGTGTTCTTTAATTTGCCAAATGATACTTTGCGCTGTAGTAGATGACGTGCGACAGGTGCGCACAGTTCAGCGGTTGAACCTGAGCATTTGGCAATTTAAAGGGACCGATTGGTCCATCGGTACTTTGCCGAAACTGTTCGTGAATGCCGCGTAAATGGCGTCGATGCCGCGGCAGTTGGGGTCCGTCTCCAGGTTCAGACAGAATTCCTGCGATTCGCGGAAAGAAGGCGGGATTTTCGCGCCGAACCCGAAGCACGGGTACACATTGGTGCTGCAAAAGGTTCTCTTTAAGGGAGCAATAGTCTGTCTCTCCTCAATACCAATTGAATTCGCGCAACGGTTCCGCGAACGCGCCGATGGCCAACTCGACGTCCTCGATGTAGCCCCTTACCAGGGACTCGTGCACGCTGCCCTCCGACCGCGAGAAGTCGATGGCAAACGCCAGCTGGATGGACGAGCCGGCGGCCACGTACTCCAGAAACGAGGGAGTGCACACCTGTGGCCTTTGGAACTGGGAGCTCTTTGGGGCCATTCACCTCTTGCAGGCGGCACAACTCGATGGAGCCGTGGATCTTCTTCTGCTTCTTGGCGTTCTCGTACACGAGCTGCTCGTGGAGGGGAGGACCAAGGGTGGATTGGTTCCTCTGGATCCCCCACAACTCACAAAATACACATTTTCTGGTCCGGGTCCTCTCCTCAGAACGGAAAAGTACATCGGGAACTCGCCCAAGGGGATCGGCGGCAGAGGGGACTTTTGGTTCTCGGACTTGGAAAAACAGAGCAACCGCAATTCGCTGAAATGGGTAATGATTAATTGCTCTTCATTTTGGGGTCGGCTTGCCGTCTGGAGATGTCCGTGAACTTCAGGTTGAACGCTCTCCACACAATCTGGGAAGAGCTTATTTTGGCCGCCTCACTTCGATAGAGCAGAGAGCCTCAAACAGGGAACGGACAATACATAGTTCCCAAACGGACGGGGAGAGACCCTTTGGCGACTGGGACGCGGATCTGGTGCCCCCCGATTCAGCGCCAGTCGCTGTCGCGTTGTTCAGCTCGAACGCAGCGGCGTCCCCGTTGCAGCGCATCAGTGTGTCGAATTGCTCGTTCAAGTCCGGCATCCGGTGGATTTCGAAAAAGGTCTGCTGGAACAACGGGTCACCCCCCCCCAAACCACGGAAAAGGGCACCTGGGCGGAGTGTGCCGAATTCCCCAGGTTTTTCCTGCTCAGATTCTTAGCCGCAAACTGCAACACCACGTTGTGGGCACGGGGCCGCAGATGGCAGGAGATCTCTGCTTCAGCCACCACGGCGCCACTCTCATCGTTGCTTGAGCAAAATTTGGCATTCTTTCTAAATCTGTGTGCGCTTACATCACTTTCCGTTGGATCTTCCCGCCGGACGAGACCAACTCGGACACCGCGAACATGCAGTAGCCGATGCTCAGAGTGCCCTTCTTGGCCAACAGGTCGCAGCTGAAATGTCTGTTTGCGCGATTAGGGCAACCGCCGGCCACTGACATGTCCATCCTGATGCTGCGCGACACCCGTTCCAGTTGGAATTCCACCGCGAAACAGGGCAATTCCACGCTTTGGCCGCGGCACACAATTTCGCTGGCGGTCGTCCAAAACGGGGAAAGTGATTGATTGTCCACGTGGATGGATCCCTTTGCCCACCACTTTCCAGGGCCCCTTCTGCAAAAGTCAAATGATATTTCTCTAACAAGCACAGAAAGGTGCCTGATTCTCGGACTCGCTCTCCGAAAAAGCGCAGCAAAGGGACCCCTCGGTTGAGCTGAGAACGCATTCAGCGAAGTCCCTAAAGCAGAGAGAATACACATTTGTCTAGCAAGAGGACATACCGCAGCTGCAAGTGGATGTCCAGAATTTCGCGTTCGCCCTTCTTTTCTTCCGCCGTTCTGAAAAACACTGCTTTTGTATTGCATAAATCCCTCAATGTGACCTTCGCGATCTGCGCGGCGGCAGCAGAGGCGGCTAGGTTTTAGCATTTGAATTGGCATTATGTATTTTATTGAAAAAAAAAGAAGTCAAGTCAAACCCAACCAATTCACCTAAAAAAAGATCCAATCTAGATTGATTGATTACCATTTTGGTGGCGCGTCTCAGCTCCAGAATTTGGCGTAGCTTTGCCATGTTCATCTTGGCGGAAATAAGCGACCGCTGAAAATGAGTGATTTCGCCTAGCAAAATGGGTGTGAAAGTGTTTGGGCAGAAATGATGCCGGGCGAATGCATTCGGCCAAATAATGGACCCCATCCGGTGGTGCCGAGTGGGCGCCGAATTGGCGAAGACCGCCTCTTCAAAGTGGATATTGGAATTTGGAAGCGAGGAGGGCCCTCAAAGAGCAACGGACCCCCCCCCCCTCTGCTGCGGGCAACAGACACCTTCTGCCCATCGCTGTGCCTGATTGTGAACTTGTTCGAGTACAAAGTGGAAATCTGTGCCCGACCCGCGTCACCTCGCCCTTTAAAGTGGTGGCACTTGGGTAAACACGCGCAAATTTGTCCGAAACGGGCGAGTAGGCCCTCCGGCTGGCGGTTATTTGTCTTTCCATTTTGTTTGTGGGCCGGCACCGTCTCAAATTCCTGCGGCAAATTCCATTAGCCATCCTTCAAACCGAAAGGCAAGTGTGCAAATTCCTGCGAGTGGAGTGGTGGAATCGTCGAGAGGGCCAACAAACAAATTCAAAAGTGAAATTGGAAGGCGAAAGTCGCCTCAATTCGCATTTGGATCGGAACCAGGAATGGGGATTTGTCGATCGCACTTCTGTCGACGGCATTTTTCACTTTTGTCCACTCCATTGGCTGGCAACATTTTGGCCATAACAGAATTTAATCTCCATTATTGCCTCGCATCCCTTTTAATTCGGGGCGAACAATTTGACAAATGGCCGCCAATAATATTCATGGGAATGAATTGGGGAACGATGGGACGGAACAAATTGAAGTAGAACGCCCGTGTGATGGGTTGACTGGGCCCTGCCCAAATCCATGTTTGGGCACTCCCCCAGCAGAGTGCTCCCCTGGGGAGGGCCTCCCCAGCGGCGGTTGCTCCTTCATTTCGAGCATAATATTTCTTCTCTCCAGACCCACTGTGCCCTCGCGGGAGCAATAGGGGCGGCCGCACTTGCTCCTCCAAAAATGTGCAGAGGCAAACGAGAAACGAAATCAAAAGTGGCGAAGGCAAAAAGGAATGAATGCACGGAGGACATGGTGGATCCTTGCAACTGTACAATAAAATGTTGCTAATATTAAATATTTTTGAACATGAATAAAGAATGCATTTTTTATCTTCAACATTCGACCTTCTGCAGGTACTCAGCCAAATGCTCCGAAGTGTTCTTCAGCAACACCCCGTTTATCTTTATCGACTCCACAATTTGGCGGATCGGTCTGTCCAAGGTGCTTAGGCCGTCCGCATCGAAACTTGTTGCGAAGAAGGCCTGTTATGAATGCAAATGCTGTTGACGAAAGAAGAGAAGAGAGAGAGACAGAGAGAGAGGAGAAGGGCAGAGAGAGGCATTGGTGTTTTGACGTGACCCACACATTATTATTGCGTTCTCCCACCTCCACTTCCTGTGCCTTTTCAGCGGAGCAAAAATGTCTGGCCGCCTCTTTCATGCAGCTCTGGAACAAATGGGAGTTCGGCGAGCCGTACATCTCAAGCAGCAGCTGCAAGTGTCCCTTGAAGAAGGCCCAGGCCTGCGCCTGCACAACCGCACTGTCCGAAATTCCCGCCCCGGCCAACAGGAATTTGACGTCCTGACTCTTCACTCGCTTCCCCACGACCCCGTACTCGTAGATTTTGCGCAGGAGCGACTCGTCTCCACATTGGCTGAGCGCTGCAAGAGTTCGACGCATTTCACCGCCATTGCCAGTCCAAACTGTTTCTGCTCACCCAAAATGCAGCTCTGTTTCACGTCCTCGGTGTCCGTGGATTCGAAAATGTGCTGCAGCGCAGCGACATTCCCCTGGTCGTTGGTCCGTGCAGCAATCGCAAAAACGACTGCGCGCAAATCTTTGTCCAATTCAGCGCTGCCCGCCAGAAAGGCAGTGAATTTGGTCAGGGCAGTCTGTACTGTCAGCTCATGTCCGCACTTGGCCAGTCGATTCAGCAGAAGTGCACGTGTTTGGGCGACGAATATGTCTGCGCAAATTGCAAAGATAGGGGGATTCAGTGTAAGTTTGGCCACCTTCTCCCGGTTTTGACTCCCATCCGTATCGTGCCGCCACCGGCTCGATCAGTGCGCAAATGTATTTTTGGAACCGGCTTGCCATGCTCTCGCTGTGCTGCGCATAATTGAGCACGTGCTGAATTTTGGCGACTCCCGAGTCAATTGCCTGCCACACGATAAAATCGCCTTCTTGGTCGCAACACGCAGCAATGCACTTGAGGAATTGGGCGATCGGAATGTGCGCTGCCAGGGAGAGCTGAAAGTAGGAACATGTGAAAGTGGTGGTGGGTGATCTTTTAGCGAGTCGAGGCACCGCGAAAACATCGTTGACCAACTCGTATCGGTCAATTGCGCCAATCTGGCGAGCTTTGACCCCTTGGATGAGCCGGCCGAGCATTGCGTCCGGGTATTGAAAGCGACAAAAGGATGTGAACTCGGAGTTCAGCTAAAGCGGGGAATTGGCTGTTGTTGTTGTGCAGAGAACCACCAATCCCCACCTTGACCCACTCGTCTGGACCCACGTTCTCCACCACAAAGGTGGCCTCTCTCTGTGTGAGCAGGAACTTCGCTTTGGTCCGCTCCGCAGCAGTTGCCACACTGATGGGCACTTGCCAAAGCGACGAAACCTCTGCCTTTCCACCGGCACAGCCCAGAAAGTGGCGCTGGCTCAAGCGCAACTCCCTCTTGTTGCCTTCCAGTTGGCGTTCTTCCACGACTATTAATGGGTACCCCATCTGCTGGGTCCATGAACTCATCAGTTCGTTTACGTCCTGGCGAAAGGAGAGATTTATTTGCAACAACCAATGATTACTCCACTTCTCCCGACGCCTCCGCCAAACTCCGCCAAAGGTCTTGCGTCGTGGCATTTGCGTATTTGTGTTTGTCCAAGTATAGATTCATCCCCCGGCAGAAAGTTGGCTCGCCCAAATGGCTGAATACCGTGCGAAGGATGGAACTCGACTTTTCGTAGGTGATAGCGTCGAATATTTCGTCCAGCTCGTTCGGATTTTCAATCGGAATCTGAACAATAAATGTGATCAATTGGAGTGTTAAGAATGATACAATATATACCTCGATTGGGTGTGAGCTGCTCAACGCATCCAGCTGGAGGGCACTTCCCACCTCGTCGCTGATGAATGTCATCCAAATGTTGAATTCGGGGTAATTGTGTGCGGTGAACAAGTAGGACATGAAGGTGGCAAACCCCTCGTTCAGCCAAAGGTCAGTCCACCATTCCTGTCAAGAATTGAAAATAAACTCCAACAATTGCCCCTACCATTGTGACCAAGTTGCCGAACCAGAAATGTGCGAGTTCGTGAGACACCAAAATGGTGGTGCGCTGTTTGGCGGTGGATGAGGTCACTTTCGGGTCGTAGAGGAGGCCCTGCTCCCGAAAGGTGACCAACCCCCAGTTCTCCATCGCGGCTGAAGGAATGTGGTTTAACTACTATTCGGAGATTTGTTTTTGCCCCAACCATATGAGAATTCGGGAATGGTGACAAAGTCGCACTTGGGCAGCGGCATGGCAATACCGAACCATTGCGCGTACCAGTCAATCGCCTTCAGCGCCACTTCCAGCGCGTACTCGCACTTCTCTTTCTTTCCGGGCAATGCATATACTCGCACTGGGCAACCGCTCTTGCTCTTGCCCTGAATGTGAGCATTGACTCTCAATGTTGAGACTCTCAGCACATGTCGAACTTGAAAAGTATCACCTCGATGTGGTCAAAATTGCCGATTACAAATGCCACCAAATACGTGGACATTGGCGGCGTGCTCGCAAAGGAGACCAACTTGCGCCCATTCCCCAGTTGCTTCTCCTCTTCCACATTCATGTTCGACAATGCCAGCAGTTTTTGGTCAATTTCAATTTGGATGCAGAATTCTGATTTGTAGTTGGGCTCATCCCAACACGGAAATGCCAGACGAGCGTAAGTGCTCTGCAAGTGGACATCAACCCCCTTTTCTTTGTTGGTTAGTTTATCTGTCTATTAACCGCGAATTGGGTGCTTGCAATCCACTGTTCATTGCCCTCGAGATCTTTGTAGGGCGATCTAGATTTGGAATTGGAACTGATTTTGCCGCCTTTCAAAATCACCTGTAAAAGCCCTGCAGTTCGGTTCCAATCTTTCCGTCGAATTCCAACTCCAGTTCGACCAGTTGGGGTTGCACCTCTGCTCGCAAGTGGAGAGTGAGCAGCGTCCATTTAGGGTCGAGTTCAACGTTTAGCTGGTCCAACACTGAATGCTAGCCAGATGAACTGTCATTGCGAATTGATCAAAACACACCTGACCCATCGCTAAGTTTAAGCGAAGCCCGCTTAATACTCAGCTTGCTCGCGTGCAATTTCAAAACATTAGTTGCCTTCTCAATCTAAAATTGTTCCGTTTTTCACATTTTTATACATAAATTGATTTTTAAATTTTGGCGTAAAAAATCACCGGATTCCGGATTAGTACTTGGCAGGGTTGCAGCCCGACCCGACCCGAAACCCGAAAATGCCCCGAAACCCGATATTTTTCCGCCCCGTAGCCCGAAACCCGACCC
>VAHH01001148.1:0-13875 GCA_013357305.1 Radopholus similis | reverse complement strand
TTGTGGACCTGTGCACGCCGGAGGACTCGCACTGCATGGTCCTGCGATTGGAGGCAAAGCACATGGGAGTGATGGAAGAGGTGGGCGGTTCACAAATGTCCAGACTAAATGGTGGTGCTTTTGTTCCGTGATTTTTTGGGAGAATGTTATTATTTTGGCGAAAACATTCAAATAATGCTTTTCTCGACTAAACCCAAATCTTTCCGCTCAAAATTCAATTAAAATTTGAATAACAAAAATTCCAACTCCAATTAACTAATATAAAATGGCATATCGATCGCTTGTTCAGAAGGCCAGTGAACTGTGCTTGCGCGTCCGGTTGCCGGGTACATGGGGCCACCAGCCATTCGGGCAGTGACGCGAGAAAGGTGATGGACGATTGACTGATGGAATGGGGGTCTTTTGCGATTGAGATTTAAGCTTTGTACTATTTTTTGACGTAACAAAACACATTCCAAATACCGCCTGTCACTTATGTATTCTGCTTGTATCCACTCAGTCATTTATGCATTTCGCTTGTCTATAAGAGTTCGACATTTGTGGAAAATAAAACGACCAATTCAAGTCCCAATATCTAGAGATGGGGGAGCAGAAAAGTGACATTTTTCAATCAAAATAAAAGAAAAGCAATGCGTTTTTTGTTCGCTCCCAAATTGTGTCACTTTTCTGTCTCCTTTGCGCGACTTTGAATTGGGATGCGCTGGGCCAGTCGACATCGTAAAGTGAAAAATTTTGCGCAAACAAAATAAAATGCTTGGGTCTGCCCCGAAAGCACATCACATCGCTTTTCTGACCTCTGCAGGTCTGGCCATCTTCTCTGCTGGGACAGAATGACAGAAAAGGTTTCGGATCATTGGCAAATAAGAATGTTCGGATGGCCGCCAAAAAGAAGGCACTATTTAGGCGCAAACAATGGGACTGGGTTTTCAGTCAAATCAATGCGCATTTTTAAATAAATTTATATTCAAGCTTTGAGAGAAACCTTGAGTCGTTGGAATTTTTAATTTTTGTATTTGTTCACTTCACAATTAAACAATTTAAGCGCCCAAATTTGAAGAATCCGAGTGCTTATTTCGTTCATTCCACAACAAATTCTCCGCCATGGGCACCATATCTTTCCCGCTCTTCTTGTTGGCCTGCCCTCCGGTGGGATCCCTCTCCAAAGTGTTGGAGCCGACTCCGGACTGGGCCTTGAGCAGTCCGCCAGTGCGAAGCCAAAGACGCGACTGGCGTTAGTGCTTTGGGCGTTTGGGCAATGCGAATGAAGGTCCAACTTCAACGTTGTTGCTTTGCGAGTGACTACAAAAGCGGTTGAAAAAGCAACCAAATATTTCTGTACCCCCAACCAACGACAGCAGTAAATAGAAGCTTCTCTCTAATAAGAGCTGAATGGAATGGTACCAAAATTAGGCCGATCTGACCATTCTGAATAAAGTTATGAGGCATCAAATACCTATTGATGCAAATATTTGGTAGCTTTTTCAAGCCACTTTTGGTAGCGAATTAATCTCATCCGATTTTAATTTTTGGCCAAACCACTTTCCAAACATCGACATCAAATGGATGAATATCTTAAAGGGTTGGGTTGAACCCACTGTTTGGCCAGTTGGCCACTATTAAATTTGCCATTCCATTTTTAGTTCCATTTGGATTTGGAGTGGTGTGAAGCACTCCCCACATTCAATGTTTGTTCAGGCCAGCGCCCAAAAGCGTAGTTCTATTGAGAAGAGTGAATTTGAGCCCAAAACGGCCTGGATCACGCTGGGCTGGAGAACCGTTGTTCTTAAAGATTTGCGGACAGGTGCACAAATTGTGGGGCTTTATGCAATGAGGGGGGCAGAGGCACATCGAATTGGGCGGAGATTCTCGTCACAGTCTGAACCAGAGATGGGCCAGGTGGGCTACTTAAGCGGCGCCAGTTCCACCCCAACACCGCACTTCCAAAGCAGCCCTCCAAGTGGAAATGGCTTCACTCAAGCTCAAACAACAACTTTTTTGCTTTGCCCTCGTACTGCTAGTCGCTCGGGTGGCGGCCCAGGCTTCGTCAACTGCCTCTCCTGGAACTTGTTCGGCCACTTCGCTTGCGCTGCAGACCTACGCCGACAACGTGACCGACCCGGGCATCCTGACGATGAACAACGGGGCGCCGGTGTGGCGGCGCAATGCTGCACTGAGTGTGGGCCCCAGGGGACCCATTCTGCTGCAAGACACACTCTTCCTCGAGGAACTGGTGAGTCCATCCAGTCAGAGGGCATAAGGAATAGACTACTCGCAGATCTCTAAGACCGCATTTTGGGCATGAAAATCATCGAAATCTCTTTACACCACCCAATGTGGTGAATTCAAAAAAGTTGGCATATGATTTCTCGATCCATTGGTGATTTCCAAGTGATCAGTGGCGATCAAGGGGATATAAGATGAACAAAAAGTTTACCTAGTTCATAGTTTGATCAATACATATCACTCTTATCGGCAATCATACTTTTATTGATCAGTCAAGACTCAAGACCAATCTTTTCGCCAATTTAATCAGTTCAAATACCCATGGTTGTGGGTCCAGATTGTCTTTGATAAAACTATGTGCGGTCCATATCATACTGATCAACATGTTGAGCACATTGAATTCAAAAAGCCACTGGTTCAGACATCAGACAACTACTGATCTGCGTATGATCTATGTCATGCTGATCAATCCAGATCAGCACTGATCGTTTTCAGTCCACAAAATTCTCTCCTCTCCATCCTCTAGTCGATACTTGGGAATTTTTGTGTTCAATTTGCAGGGCAAATTTGACCGAGAGCGCATCCCTGAGCGCGTGGTGCATGCCAAGGGGGGCGGCGCGTTCGGCTACTTCGAAGTGACCAGTCCGTTGCTGGCGCGCTACTCCAAGGCGAAGCTGTTCAGCGCAGTGGGCAAGCGGACGCCGATTCTGATCCGCTTCTCCACGGTGGGCGGCGAGTCGGGCACTGCGGACACGGCGCGCGACCCGCGCGGCTTCCCGATCAAGTTCTACACGGAAGAGGGCAACTGGGACCTGGTCGGCAATAATCTGCCTGTCTTCTTCATTCGCGACGCCATCAACTTCCCCCTGTTCGTGCACACCCAGAAGCGGAACCCGGCCACCCACCTGGCGGACCCGTCCGCCGTGTGGGACTTCTTCTCGCTGCGCCCGGAAGTGCTGCACATGGTCATGCATGTGTTCTCTGATCTGGGCACACCGGACGGCTACAGGCAAGTGCTCAACAATGGGAATGTGATTGAACCCTTTCTTCTCTTGCAGGAAGATGCAGGGCCACGGCGTGCACACCTACAAGTTGGTCAACGCCACCGGACAGTATGTGTGGGCCAAATTCCACTACAAGCCACTGCAGGTTTGGAGCATAAATAATTGATCATTCTTCAGAATCAAATTTTACGAGCAGCCTAAGCCTAAGCTTAGTTCTAACTTCTAACTTCTAAGCCCAAAGTCTAGCCAATTGTGGTGGCATTTTAACCTGTCTATGCAAGCTCAAGCTTAAGCTTAGTCAGGCCTAAGCCTATTTCTAAGCACATTTTAGCCTAAACCTATGCAAGATTAAGCCTCACTTAGCCTTAGCCTGAAAACCCTAAGCCAATGGTTCTCACGAGTCTATTCAAGTTCTTGATCTGATCAAGCCGATCAATACAATGTGATCGAATTCAAATACTTAAATTTGTTTTGCTTGTCAACCCGATCAGTAAAATTTTTCAAATTTTCAGGGTGAGCACAATCTGACCGCGGCGCAGGCACAAGCGCTGGCCGGCTCCAACCCCGACTACGCCAACGAGGACCTATACAATGCGATCGCTGGCGGCGACTTCCCCGAGTGGGACTTCTACGTGCAAGTGATGAGCCAGGCGGAGGCGGACGCCTTCCGCTGGAATCCGTTCGACGCCACCAAGATTTGGCCAGAGGCCGACTTCCCATGGACCAAAGTGGGCCGCTTCGTGCTCAACCGCAATCCGACCAACTACTTCGCCGAGATCGAACAGGTTAGGGGGTGGGGTCAATGCTAAAAACGGCAAAATGGAGGAGAACTCGATTATTCCCATCCAATCGAAACAGTCAAATGGTGTCCGGTAAAATGGGCTTAAGTTAGCGCTGAATTGGGATCAAATCAAATTTCATATCAACTCAAAAAGGATAGATCCGAACAAATTCCTCTGATCAAATTCATGACGAGCAATTGATCAGTGATAATTGCATCTGATAAAAATTGGAAAATTTGATCTGCAAACTTCGCTCTATCAGAAAATTCAATTAGGATCAGAGTGAAGCATGCATTTTTGATCTGTGGAAAAATGCCCAGTCGGGGGATCAGCCCATATTCTGGTTAACATGGTCAATAATAACCGATCAAATGATCATTTCATATGCAATAATAAGAAATTTCCGCATATGGTCACGATCAGTTCAGGTCAGGTATGATCATATTGATCAATAAGAAGTAAGGGCTGATCAAATTGATTTGGTCAGAGCAATCACATAAGATCGATCAGAACTAATAAATCAGACTCAAAACATGTTCATAAAAGCACAGTCATTTTCATAAAAGCTCAGTCATTTCAATGCGAATAAGAATCAATTAGAAAAAATGTGGAAAAACACTTTTTACTATATACTATAATAAATCTGACTGATCAATGAGATAAATTTGGAAACACAAATTTAATTTCTGCGTTCCCTAGGCCGCCTTTTCGCCTTCGCGAATGGTGCCCGGAGTGCAGCCTTCGCCCGACCGTCTGCTCCAGGGCCGACTGTTCTCCTACCCGGACACACAGTTCCACCGGCTGGGCCCCAACTTCATGCAGCTCCCGGTCAACTGCCCGTACCGCGTGGTGCGCAACTACCAGGCCGACGGCACAGCAGCACTCGGCAACAACCATGGCGGACAACCGAACTAGTAATTTAATAAATTATATACATTATAGAAAGGTGGGAATTTTTGAAATATGCTGAGTAATTTTTGGGGGTAAATTTCTAGAAAACAGTAGAACTGTCTGAAAACTTGATTGGTATCAAGTACTTGATATCAAATTAAAGCTAACGATTGCCTTAACAAAGTTACTTGTTTTGATTTTATTTTAACATATTTTTAAGTTTTGAGGAATAGTCTATTTTTTTATAAAATCGATCCATTCTTCCATTCGTTCGTTCAGTTTCCCGAACTCGTTCAACGGCCCAGTGGAGGACCCCAGTGCGATGGAGCAACCGCTGGAAGTGACTGGGCCGGCGGACCGCTACGACTCCGCAAACGACTCCAACTACGAACAGCCGAACACAATGTGGCTCTCGTTCGACGACGCCCAGAGACGCGCACTGATCCAGGTAAAACACACACCCGAAATAAGACTGAAAATTTTTTTTAAGCCCAGGGCCTAGAATTATTAAAATACCAAAATTTAAAATTTCAATTTTTTATGAGTAAGCATAACTTAAAATTTTAATTACGCTTATTGTAAAAAACGCTTAGACTTAGAGTTTTCAAAATTTTCTAAGCTTAAACTTGAAAATTTTAAAAGTCCAATTTGTTGGGCCTTTAAGCATACAGTAAGCTTTAAAATGTTGAAAATTCTGATTTAATAAGCATTTGGCTAAATGCCTTAAAACAATTCCAGAACCTGGCCGGCTCCATTCGCCAAGTGCCCTCCGCCACCATTCGTGCCCGGGCCGTCCAGCAGTGGACACTGGTGAACGCCACAATGGGCGCCATGCTGCAGGCGCAGATCAACGCCCTCGGACTGCCCTGTGGAGGTGGGGACGACGGCTCAAGTTCGAGCAGTACTCCCGCCAGCCAAGTGGTGGATGCTGACGTGGTCCAGGTCAGTCACACAGTGTTCTTTGCAATCTTGACATATTGACAGCCATTTTTCAACAAAAATATATAACAACAAAATATTCATTTTTCAACAAAAATACCTAAGGAGTAAGGGCATAACGAAATTTGGGCATGCCTTCGACATATGTTATGAAAAGATTAAATGTCGGAATCCAACGCATATCATGTTCAATGGATATCATTCATTATCTGTTTCATCTCATGATTTTTGGTCAGTCATGAACAAATACATTGCAGGTGAACGCGTGGAATGTGGGCACCACGAGTGCAGGCAGCGTAGTCAACATTGTGCTGACCAACACCGGCTCCAGAGACATCTGCTCTGTCCAGTTCGCACTCACACTCCCATCCGGGGTAAGAGAATGGAATATCAATTTTTCAAATGACGGCTTGAACTGCTCGAATAGAAAGAAGTCCAAAGCGCATATTTTATCACTACCACTAGAGTTCAAAGGGTGCGCGAATTCGATGTTTGGAAGTGGTCAAGTTTGAGCAGTTCAGGCGCCATTTTGAAAAATTGCCGCGAAAATTTTGAAATCGTGGATCAGTGCTTTTGACAATTTTCAAACTTGACCCACCTCAAGTTCGAGGTGTTCATTAGCTCACACTGGTACCAAGCAAGCTACCAACTATGGGTTACTCGCAAGTTGAGCGAGCAGTTTTGGTATACCTAAATAGTTTTTTCAAAAAAAACTATTCAAAATTTTAAGCATCAATTTTAAAAATAACGACATGAACTGCTCAAACTAGACGATCTCTTTCGAGGCGTTCGCAAGTCGATAGCTGTTTTATTGGTTAAACCATGAACAGCATTGATGATGTAGAAGAAAAGAATGAAAGAATCATGTAGAAGCTAAAGCAGATTCTTATTCTTTGACTGCCCAATTTAGCTTTAAACCGCGCATCTGTAATTGCAGACCACAATTAACTCGTCGTGGAACATGGACGCTGTGAGCGGTTCCGACGGTCAGTACACCACTCCCAGTTGGATGCGATTGGCGGTTGGGACGTCCACGAACCAGATTGGCATGACGCTCAACGGAGACGGAGTCCCCACTGTGGCGGTCATTTCGGCGACTGAGTGCTGATACAAGGCGTTAAGTGATAAGTGGAAATGGCCGAATTATGACTGAAATTGCAAATCATAAAATGGAAATTGTTAAACAAGCTTCCATAAACCCCAAAAGCCAAGCAAATTGTCTGTGGCTTCTCGCATTGGTCTTCATGTTTAAGATAAGTATTAAGATAACTTTTTAATGATAAAGTAAAATCGGATCAAAGGATCAAACTGAGCTGGAAGATGCCGTCGGCGCCGTTCAGCTCGAGGTCGGGTGCAGTCCGCCGGTGGGCACAATCACAGTCACATTGTGCAGGCGGGAAATGCGACTGCTGTTGACCGCTTTAAGGACCAGCATCTTGCAATCATGGCGAATTGTTTTGTTCAGCAGCAAGAAGATCAGTGGCGGGGAACCCTTCAAAATGGAAAAGGCACTTTCTGGGGCATCCACTGAATCAGTTTGATTTGGCCGATCAAACAATTTTGATCAGGAGTCAGACGCAAGTTCTTTTGTACTTGATCAAATGATCAGGAGACAATTAAATATACATAGATCTTGATCGAGATTACGTGATCTGCTTACTGATCTCGATATTTAACTCACTGATCTGACTCCTGATCAGTGATCGCCGATCTGATATGTCGTCCCGCAAACAAACAATCAAATGTATGATGACGTACGTGTATGTGGAACCAGGCGAAGTGGCCGATGGCTTAAATCAGAAAATATTTTTTAATTAGTAAAATGCGGATTAAATCTTTTGGGGCCCTTCTGCCCTTCACCATGTAAGAAGCCGTTGAGCGGGAGCACCGCCAGGTCTGTGAGCCCGAAGTAGAAGAGCATTTTGTAGCAGGAGTTGTCGGTCGTGTGCCTCCAGATGGAAACCATGCACGGCAAGTAGAGCACCTTTTCGGGGACAAATTCGTTAGAAACCATATTGCTTTGGTGTTCAGCCCCAAATTTAAAGTTCGACTAATTAAAAATTAGATTAGTTTATATTCTTAAGTTTTTTACTTAATATTTGCTAGAGTTTTTATTGTTAGGCTTGGTTTTGATTTTACTTAAATTAGCTGTTTTAAATTTTCTTTTTTCTATACTAATCAATGAGATTTTTTAAAGCTTATATTTTAAGGTTTTCTTAAATTATCAGTTTAAACTATATTTGCTTTAGAATTATTTTCTAATAAGCTTTATTTAAATCTCACTTTAATTGACAATTTAAGCTCATTGCTGTAAAGCTTATAATTTAAGCTTTATTTTGAGTTAGTTTTTGTTTTTCCAATTCCAAAATTGAACGCACATAGTAGATTGCGCAAAGTGCGATCAGAGTCCACGAGCAGATTGGAAAGGTGCGCTGTTCCAGCGGGTAGAGCGCCTCCATTTTTTGGAGCACTCCGCTGCAGTTGTACAGCCGCTCGTACTCGGCACGGCGGAACAGAAACAGCTCCATCGAATGGACTTGCAGACCGAAATAAAAGGCTAGAGTTCTGTGAACAATGAGAGGATGGATGGATTTGAATAGATTTGTAAATTTCCTAATTTCCTAAACGAACTAAAATCGGAGCAGGAATATGCCGCAATTGCGTTAACGCGGATATTTCCTTATTTTGGATTGAAATTTGGCTCTATCATGATTTTAAATTTAAAATGCTGAATGTCAAAATATCACAATCAAAATGAAAGTATTTTGGCTGTTTGTGTGACGCTGCCGAAGTCATGTGGCGACTGCACGAGTGGCACATTTAAATAAAACAGCCAATTTCCACGCACAACTTTCAGTTCTCAAGTGCCAAGGGACCCCGTATTCCGGTCGCTCTCCAAAGCTGACACTGAGAGTCAGGAGCCATTTTACGCACGATAATTAACTCGCACAAAGCCACGGTGAGCCAAATCCCACGAGAGCAGCGCAATTCCCATCTCCATCACTAGTTGGCTGGGATTTGTTTTGATGAAAATTCAGACTTTAAATGTTCAAATATAAAAATTGAGATAACCAAGAGCTGGCTATGAATGGGTGGCCAACCACAGATTTATCGTTGATCATTTTGATCGGTCCACAGTTCAACATTGGACAATGCCTTTGGGCCAGATCACCAAAATTTGCCTAAAACTCCTTTGCTTTGACGCTTTGAGACTGCCCAATTGTTGTTTGTCCTTTGGCTGCTGCTGGCGTCTGTTTTGGTCGTAAAAAGACGGCGGAACAACTCAACAGAGAGAGCACACAAATCGATTGTTCCCGTTCCACTATCGCAAATTCGCCTCTTTCCCCGCCAAAAAAAAAACAATTGTTCCAACCGGCAAAACAAACCAATTAGTTAGTGTACATTGGGAATGGGAAATCGATTGATCCACATTTACTTTGGAGGAAGGGAACATTGCTTCAACAGATCCACTAAAATATCAAAAGATTAAAACGCGCTGCCGCCGATGGGTGCCATTCCGGCATTCATTTGTTCCACACCTCTACAGGTTCGCTGCAATTCGGCATTTTGAATGCATTTAAACCAAAATGCACCTCCTATAAATTGAAAAAGCTACCAAATGTTTTGAATATTTGACGCCTCATAACTTTGTTCAGAATGGTCAGATCGGCCTAATTTTGGTACCATTCCATTCAGCTCTTATTAGAGACACGCTTCAAATGAGCTATTTATTGCTGCCGTTGGTGGGGGCACTATTTAGGTTTAAAAATACCAAATATTTGGTAGCTTTTTCATCCATTTTTGGTAGCGAATTGACCCACTCGCATTCACAATATCACTGCGAACAAATATTCAAAATGGAGTAAACAACATACCTATTCATTTGTTTGCACCTTCCACAGCTGCCTGTTCGGTCAAATTCCAGCGCCAGCCAAGTGCTCTCTGCATGCCTCAGCCTGTCGCTGCTCCCGATGTGGGTGGCCCTGGGGGCTGTCCTCCTCGCCGGATGGCTGTGCCTGAAATTGGCGAGAACCGGCGCAAAAAGGCGTCCGCTGGCCATTGGGAAAATGGTCAAGGCGAAGAGTGTGAGTGGGCACTTTACAAGTTGAAATACTTTTGTCGCTTTTTAGCAAAAAATTCAGTTAAAAAAATCTGTTAAGAATTTGAGTTTGGCCTTGAATACCTTTTCACGAAATTTTAAAAATGAATCAATGCTAATTGCTGATCCAAAGTTATGACCCAAAACTGGTCCCAATTTGGCACATTTGGCCCGAGTTCAATCAAAAAATCATAAGTCAAGAATTTAATGGCAGGCCATTTCCGCACTGGACATGTCGCTGCTTTGGCCCATCGCCATATTTGTGCGCACTGACGCGTACGCAGAGCGCCCACTCTCCGAATTCTACGTTTGGTGCACTGCGAACATTTGTTTTTCGGTACGATTGGGAAGAAACTGGACAGGAATTCACTTATCAAATGATTTTATATTTAATAATTAAAATTCTTTAGATAATTAAACAATTTTATGAGCTTTAATTGAGCCATCTAAATAGGCTCTTTTGCCCCACAGTTCTCCGTTTTGGTGGCCTATTTGCTGTGCATTCGATTGGGCGTACGAACGAGTGGATGGCTGCACGCCATTTGGGCCGCGCGACTGACCACACTGCTCCCCTTGGTCAACACTCCTCTGTTTGGAGCAGAAATGAATGTATAAATTAAAAAAAATATATATATAAAAATTACAAGGCATTTTCCTTTCGCCCAGTTGAATCACGCGATCCTTGCCGTGAATTTGCTGTGCGCTGCCGCCATGACCGTTCTGCTCTGGTTCGCCGATTTCAAAGTGGCTGATGACGAAGATGGCGCAAAAAACGGGCATGAGACCATCCAAATGGTTGAAGAACCAGCACAAAAGGGCGTAACTGATTCAAAGGCACAGGTGCGTTTGGGGAAAATGGCATTAGGCCTTAATATGGACACAAACAGTGCACAACAGGGCAAATTTTGGGTGGGCATTTTCAAAAGTTAGTACCAGTTTCGCCCCAAATCAAACATATCAAATGTTTTATGGGATTTTGTAGAGCACAGTCTCTAATTTGTCTGACCAGATTTTTTTAAAATACATTTTCTAAAAAGTTATGCCCTTTAAGCCAAACAAGGTGCCCATAGGGCAAATTTTGGGTCAAACCAATCCAAAATCGATTCAAAAAAAATAAATACTAATTTATATTAAATACTTTTTTCATGTTCAGAAGTGCCATCCCGAGAGCTATTGTTCCGCTGCGTCCGCTGTCATGTTCGCCTACGCCAGCGAGCTGGTTCGCATTGGGCTTCGCGGCGAACTGAGCTACGACCAAATTTGGCAAATGCAAAAACGGTAATGACATTTATTACAACTTCTTTTTGTATTTCGCATTTTTTGGAATTTTCAATTTTTCAGAAACAAAGCGAGCTATTTGAATGCGCAGTTTTGTGCAGCAACGAAACAAGGCAATGCACTGGAGGACCGCACCAAATGGGGAACCGCCTCATTTTTGTGGCTTCTTCTGCGCGCCACATGGCAATGGCAGTTGGCGGCATGTGCGCTCGCTCTGGCGGTCATCTTCGTCCTCTGCGCCAATGCACTCTTCTTGAAGTGTGCACAAATCAATTTGGAGACTCACAAATCCAAAATTCCACAAACATTAAATTTTTAAAATTGAATTTTGATTTATTGGAAGTTGGTAGTTTTACTTATTTAAATTCCAAATTTGTGCAATCGATATTTAGCTCATCCTATTCGAATTTTTAATTATAAAAATTTAAATTTAAAATTTTGAATTTTTTGAAAACATTTTACCTTTACCTGCAAATTAATTTTGAATCTTTTGAAATCATATTTAATTTTCCTGGAGTCAGAATGTTTGCTCTAGCCATTACATTCATTCGCCCTTTTCACTTTTTGCAGTGCAATTGTTGACTGGACCGCCCAGAAATACCCTCTTTGGCTGTGCCTCTCCGCCTGTGTGGGACTGTTTGCACTGAATTTGGTGGGCAAAGTGAGCACAGTGCGCAGGGACTACGACTCGTTTGTGGCAGAAGCGAACCTGAACGCAATCCTCTCAACGGCCATCTTTGACAAGGCAAGCAAAAAACAATGGCTCTACAAATCATCGAGTTTTATGGTTGGTTGAACTCGTTTCCCGCCAATTCACTTTTTTTGGACATAACTTGGTGACCAATCGAGTGACATAAAAATGATCCCATGGACTCATTGGATAGCCAACAATGGTGCTATTTGTCAAAAAAGAGTCCATTCAAATTGGCTTCCAAATCCTTGAGTTATGATTTTTTGATTGAACTCAGGCCAAATGTGCCAAGTTGGGACCAGTTTTTGGGCCATAACTTTGGAGTGGTTTGGCCAAACGAGTCCAACTCTTTTGGCCCAGATAGCCCTGGTATTGGCTTCAAATGACCAAAATGTTCATAATTAACGTTGCTTCATTTTCTTAAAAGTTGGCTTGGAAACCAATTTTTGGGCTTTTTAACATCATTTGGATGGCACCTCAATTTCTTTTGCATACAGATGATGAAACTGTCCGCACCTGGACGCGCTCGTTTTTCCACCGGCGAACTAATCACACTGCTGGCTGTGGACTTGCAACGGTTTCGCATCTGGTGGTGGCTTCTGCGCGACTACATCTACACTCCCCTGATGGTTGTTGACGTTTATCAAAAATTCTTTTGGCCGCTTTAACAGAAAAATGGGTAAAATTTGATATTTTTGGGGTTCCTTTTCTTGAGTTTCTCCATTGAAAACAAAATTTGCTAATAACCAGATCAGACTTAAAATTTAATTTCTCTACACAATTTTCAGTCGATTGTCGCCTTTGTGGGACTATTTGTTGTGCTCGGCTGGAATGTGCTGCTCGGACTGGTGGCCATCTTGACCATGTTCCCGGTCAACTATTTGGTCGCCAAATTGCAAGCCCATTATCAGGTTAGCAAAGTTCAAATGTTGATTTTGGTCCTTGGAAGTTGGAATCCGAACCAAATTTTTTGGAACAAGTCCAGCAGTATGTACTTGGCTCATTCGAGGCACATCGACGAACTGCTGATTTGAAGGGCACCAAAATTAGACAGATCCGATCATTTGTACAAAGATATGAACAATTTTGGCGCCAAATATTTGGGAGTTTTTAGACCCCTTTGGGACGTTTTTCGAATGTATAACATAGGTGGGTCAACATTCGGAAGTTCAGACCATTCTGATGGATCTGAAGGATGAGCGCATCCGATTGCTGACCGACGTGCTGGCCGGCATCAAAATGCTCAAACTGTGCGCCTGGGAAGAGTCGATGGAACGCCGTGTTTTCCGCATACGGCGCAAAGAGGCGCGCATTGTGCGCATTCTCTTCATTGTGGACGCTGTGGCCACCGTGTTCTACTTGCTCACGCCAATTCTGGTCAGCCAGTGGGAGCAATCTTTGGGCTTTACCAAAGAGACTAGACATCTGATTCAAATTTATAAAAATTGGACATGAAAGTCATAAGGCCACAACACTTACATAAGGATCAAGAAGCCCGGCAGATCTTTTTGTGTTTGGGGATCAGTGTCCGAAGTCCGAACTTACTCGGAATCGGAATGCAGAAGTTTTACCCAAGAACCAAGCCGCATATGGGATGGCTCATTTCGGTATGAAATTTTAAAAAATGAAACAACGCTAATTGGTGAATTTGGTGTCATTTTGATAGCCAATATCAGGAACTATCTGGCCCTGAAAAAGAGTTAGACTCGTTTGGCCAAACCACTCCAAAGTTTATGGCCCAAAACGAGGTTAAGATACAATAGATGTAGTTTCATGTCATATTCATGACCAGTGTTTTCATGACCGGGTCCGGCCATGACCTCGGTCATATGACCTCTGACCTGACCGTGACCTGACCGGGGGTGCCGGTCAGTCACTGGTCAGGTCATCCGGTCATGACCGGAAATTGAAAAAGGTCATGACCGCGGTCATCTGACCGGAAAATGGGAATTTGGGTATTAATTTTTC
>VAHH01001147.1:0-13881 GCA_013357305.1 Radopholus similis | reverse complement strand
AGGAGGAACACCACCGGAACAGGTAGGCATCCAGCTCCAGCGGGAATTGGATGCGCCACTCGCAAAAGTATTGCACGTAGATGGCCACCGCCTCGCACAGCGACAGCAAGTGCATCAGGTTCTGCAACGACATTTGGGCACTTTGATCGACATAAGTTTAAGCAGTTCAAGTTGTCTATCTACAATAGTTTTCTGCTGTTGAACTGCTTGAATTTGAGGTCCCCTCCAATATGGGCCAAATAGAACCCCGTTCCAAGCAGTTCGAGCGGGTCCCTATCACTAGCCCAATCCAGAGTCGAACGGATGAGACCTTATCACTCAGTTCAAACTGTTCAAGACCTTCAAAAATACTGTCCAACCAATTGTACTGCTCGAAATTGTTTTTACGTTCACACACCGCGAATTTAAGCAGTTCAACGTTTTTAGCGCCCGCCGTTGATTGTTCGCTTACAATGCCCAGCAGGATGGCGTACGCGGGCCGGTGGTGGGTGAAGCGCAGAATGGCCGGCATTATCGAAATGTGGAGTGCGGCGCCGGCCAACTTGAACGCCAGCAGGCCCGCATTTTGCCAAATGCTGGAGGCGGAATAGTCCGCCGCGTCACAGTCCTCAATGTACTGGTCAAGGCGGGCGTTCACGATGAAGGCGCAGTCCAGCTCGTCACTGGTTTGGATGCCGGACGCAGTCATTTTGGGCGCCAAAATAATGAATTTGGCTGCTCAGAAAAATTCTAAAAAAAATTTGCAAAATTTAAAATACAAAATCTTTGATAGAGTCAAATTAAAGAAAATCACTTAATTGCGCTTCCAAATTCCCATTATTTGAAGTCTGTGCCACATCCAAATTGGGTATTTCTGTTTTATCGCTCTTTTAATAGTTTTTTCTTGGGGGTATTAGTGATTCGTAGGCCAAATTGAATGACTGCCTTTTGCCAAACACCTGCAACAATGGCCAATGCGGACTGTCATTATAATTTGCCTTGTTGGCACACTAAATTGATAGTCGTCTTCTGTTCACAGTATCACAGTTATCCAATCATTTCGTCCGAATGTGTCTGGACCGGAAATGTTGCAGACAACCTGTGGTTGCTTACCTAAAGGCCAAAGTGGAGTCCACCCATAATTTTTTTCACATTCCCTTTTTGAAACAATAATTGCACATCTCTTCATTGCCAGTACTGTGTTTCTGTGGATCGTGAACCGTGTACAAATACAAATGGCAGATGCACCAAATTGGCGGCTCTGAGAGTAGTGCATCCACACATCAGGCACCTTGTTTGCGATAGAGCCAGATTCTGATATCTGATGTATGGAAATTGGAGGGGAAATGTGTGACCTTTTAATGCTGGTTTGCATGTCCTGGACTCAAGATATGTTTAAAAGGCACTAAGGCAGAGGCAATTGATGCGTCCAACCAAATGCCTAAAGTCTATGCCGGTCTGACCGACCTGAGACCTATTTAAGTCCAAAGTGGAAAATGTTGAGTAATTTTTGGAGGTCATTTCTATAGAAAGTCTGAAAACTTGTGGCGATATCAAATACTTGATATCAAATTAAAGCTAACGAGTAGCCTAACAAAGTACGTGTTTTGGTTTTTTTAGCAGCTTTTAAGAATTTAGGAATTATTGAAAAATGATGTATTTGAGCCATTTTTGCACAACGCACTCGGTTCCATTCGACTGTTCTTCGAATGCGGAAAAAGTTCGTTTGGCTGTTGCCGCTGGACGCCAAAATGCCATTATGGGCCCATGTCCCGAGTGCCGAGACCCCCAAACCCCCAATGGAGGTGCACCTGCAATAACGGGAATGGGCGCTGGAGAGGCTCACGCCACGCGAGAGGCGTTCAATTAACGCCTTTCAGCTGCCCAGCGCCATTTGCGCAAAAGTGGCCAAGAGTGGTTGGTGACTGGTGATTTGTGATGTGCCAGACGACATTTGCGCGAGAAATGGAACGGAAAAAAGTATTAGCAACAAGCAACTATTCTGGGTTGTCGGAGTAACCGGGTTTTCCGTATTACGGCTTTTTTACGGCTTTTTTACGGTACGGCTTTTTATACCGTTACGGCTTTTTACGGCCGTATTACGGTACGGCTCCGATCTCTATTCTGGGTATCGCGGTAATAGTGCACATCATCTTGAGTAAAAGAAAGACGGAAAAAAATAAATACTTTAAATTTATCTGAAATAGGCACATCGGCATTGCCTCCACTGTCTTTCCAATATATGTGTATTACATAATCTATTTGCACGTGAAATCAAATCATTTGAATTGGATTTGGATTCAATTGATTCAGCCACTCCAAAGCAATGGCCAAAAATTAGCCAAATTTGATCAAAAAGTGGTCAAAAAAGGTGGATTCGGTGGATTCCCATTTTCCATATTAAAGTATTCAACCCAAATCATAAACATTCATTATAATATTTAAGTATCTATTACACAACAGTATGGAGGTGTATTCGTAAAACATTATTTCCATTGTCTCCTTCAACAATGTTCTCAATTGCGCGACTTAAAGTGGGCTGCTCTGAATGGGCCCCCAAAACACAAATTTCTCCACGTCTTGCACTCTGGGGTGCAGCAGCCCCAGCGCAATCGCCACAGCGCCTACCCCCGCCCACCTTTTCCCTCTCACTCCCTCCCATCCCAGTCTGATTTGCGTCAGATATTGAATTCTGATGTTCAATTGGGTGTCGCGAATGGTTTGACGAAATGTGGGAAAAATATAAAAAATTAGAGTCAGAGTCAGAGCACAAAAAGTCCGACTGAGCAGTGAAAAATTGGAAATAAGCTCATAATGGAAATAGGCTCCACAGATGATCTGAGTCCCCACAGATCAACAACACTGATCCCAGAGATCTGATATTGAAACTTTGAAACGCACGCAAATTTTTTCGTGTCTTCCTGAAGTGGTGTCCAGTGATCAGCCCCAGCCGGCATCCATTGAAATAGCAAAATCAGTCCCCAAAGAGCCAACTCAAGAGGGGCGGGCAGAACAACAGGGCATCGATTGATCAGCAGGAGGACAATTTGGTACTTTTCTCCGCCATGATGGATGGACAGAGAAAGTACTGTACTTTAAATGTGTTCTCATTCCAATATAAAAAAGTACAAAATAATAAGTGTCTCGAGCTATTGAGTGGAAGTAATAAAATATTTAGTAACTTTTTCAAGCACTTTTGGACGCGATGTTAATCCACTCGCGTTATAATTTGGCCAAATGGCGTGTATTTGGTGCCGCCCGAAAATTGGTCGGCTCCCCAAATCGACCGGAAAATCAATTTTTGCCAGTCCTGCCTGCCGCCCAATGGCACTGCGGCGTGCGCATTCTGGGCAGGCAGCCCCACCCAATTTGAGCGCCACCAATCAAAAAATGTTCAGCCCAATCAGAAGCAGCACCAGTGCTTAAAAGGCGTGGGCTTCTCGCTCCCAGTGCTCACTTTCACTTCGCGCATTTTGCCCTTTTTGCAGTGCCCAAAATGAACAACAGCATTCCCCTGCTGCTGCTGCTCTTGGGGCTCGCCGCCATCCACGCGTCCAGTGCAAATGGAGAGGCAAAATCGGGTGAGTACTGGGCCACTGAACAGTGGGAAAGGGCACCAAAATCAATGCAATGCCAATGCCTAATAATTGGGAATTGTTCAACCCAAATAGAATGTTTACACCAAAAATAAAATTTTTTATTCTTCATTTTGATTTTTCGAAATTTTATTGAAGATTTGAAATATTTTATATTCATAGGTATAGGGCGAATTCCCGAATTCCCTTTCTGTTTCTATTTTTTAATTCGACAAAAACACAAAACAGTATGCTCTTTGACTGGGACTGGGATGCATCGTAGAACATGTCATAAGGTCAAGTCATAACTTTGTCCAGATTGGTCGGATTCCCCAAAGTATAGTTTTTAGACAAAATGTGGGTATTGTGTATTGTAGTTAAAAAAAGGACTGCCATCATAATTCTGATTCTCAATTCTGGTTCTCCGTTCTTTATTCAAAATCAGTTCTACCATATGCAAATTAAGCCAAAACTTTTGGAAGTTTGAATTTACCGTTTAATAAATCCATTTTTAGCTCAAACCGACGTGAAAACTTTGAATGGCGGCGAAGCAGTTGAGAATGCAGAGAATTCAGCCCAACTCCAATTGGACGAGGGCAGCCAATTGGCGGAGGCCAAACAAAGCCGCCGCAAGAAGCGCTTTGTGCTGATGACCATTTTTGGCCTGTCCATCACCTTCACCTATCTATGGAGCACGTAATCATTTGGCGAATTCAATTAAAAAAAAATAATTCTTAAATTCTTATAATTCTGCGTTTCGGGAAAATGTTGATATGTCAAAAAAGTTAAAAATTTTTTGCGGGGCCCTGAGAAATCCACACATGTGAGACAAACATGTTATATATCAATCGATAGGGAATTTTAAAGGGATTCGAATGATATAAAATTTGTCCGGGTTTATTTCGTAAAAGTCGAACATACATAAATCCGCCTGTAATATTGCTATAGTGTGTACCTTGTATGGTATAAAGGCCATAACTTTCTAGAAAAGGCCTTTAAAAAATCTGGCCAACAAATTATAGCAGACATTCTGCTCTACAAAATCCAATAAAATATTCTACATGTTTGATTTGGGGCGAAATAGTTATTAACGTTTGAAAATGACACCCAAATTCGCCCTATTGTGCGCCTTGCGTTGTAGCCTAGAGGCCATTTTTGAATTATTTAATTATTTTTTTCAAAACAAAATTACAAAATCAACAAATCAGCATCCAATAAAAACAAATTTGAACCAACAAATTTTAATTTTTGTTGCAGTGTAATCACGCCCTTTTTGATCATCAACTTCACCAAGAACATCAACATGTTCGGCAAAATCGCTCAATGCTGGTGAGTTGGGAGATTTGTAAACACATAAACATGCATACACCTTCTACAATGAATGGGGCTGCTAAACTGATTGATGATTACTTGGAAGACCAGACAGACAGTACAAATTTAACTGATCGATCATAGATCTGATTTGCCAGTTTTGACTCCAATTGCCTTTGTCAAATCATACATAGATTCAGTTGCGGAAAGCAGAAGTTGGTTTGAATCGAGTAAATCCGACATCAGAGTAGAAATCAGTTCAGGCGACAAAATCTGTCTAACTGATCAGAATAGATTCGATTGTGCAGATCACATTTAGTTTGAATCGAGGGGATCAGAGAAGAGCAGAGATCAATTCAGGCTGACTTGAAGTCGACTCCAGTGGTCTCGGAGCACAATAATTCCACTGACTGATCAAAACATGATCACCAGATCACCACTGATCAAAATTGGATCAGGGAGATAAATCGGTTCTAATGGTGCTCAAATAATTCCCACTGACTGATCAAAACAGTGATCACCACTGATCATAATCAGAAGGGAACTAAATCAGTTCCAATGCTGCTCCAATAGTTCCACTGATGAATGATCACCATTTGATCAACAGTGATCACCACTGATCGCTCTCCATTTTGAAGGCATCGCCGACGCGTCCACTTCCGCGACCACAACTTGGCCGGGGCGTTGGGCCGATCGCTGTTGTGCGCGCCTACGCGGGCGGACGTGGTGCAGCCGCAGTTCGTGTTCCAGGTGCTGCGCATCGCCATCAGGCACATGGACGCGCGCACCACGGCCTACATTGTGCGCGAGTACAAACAGCACTCGCTCCATCTGCAGGCACTGCAGGTGTGTCTTTTTACTTTTTAGTTGAAGAAGAGCAAAAGTTGAAAGAGAAAGTATTTAACTGGCCAAGTTCTTTGAGCACCGATTTGGTGCCGATCTGACCTATCTGGACAAAGTTATTACATGCCAAATTTCATGTATGACATGTCAAATTTGGCAAAACCGTAGCAAAGGTTGCATTTTGCAATTTCAGATTTTCATTTCAGCCAAAAGATCAAAATCTATGGTTTTTCGCCCCAAAGTTGACACGTCATAATGTCACAACTTTGTCCAGTTTTGGTATAAAGATATAATTGTGATACCATTCGATTTAGCTCGTCAATAGGCGTCGAATAATGATCTATAGAGATTGAATTTTGGAAATGAAAACTATTTGAACTGCAAATCCAAAAGATCACAATCTAACGTTTTGCCATAGTCTCTACGCTAAAATCACCTCGACATGTTTTGGCTCCGAAATGTTGGGCAGAACAAGAAAATTATTTTTATTGTGAACAAACCATGAAATTTGCACATGGCCTTCAAAATGATCTGCTCGAGAGCTGAGTCGAATGGATTGGGCCGATTGACCATTCTGGAACAAATTTTGACACGCCAACTTTGGCTTTTATCACCTAAAAAACTCGAATCATTTCGAACAGTTTGCCTATTCAAAAATATTTACAAACAAGATCTCCCTTTGAATTCAAGCTTCCCATAAAAAATCGTTTGGGCTAATGTATTTGGCTTTAGATTTTTTAAGTTTAATTTTGCAAACATTTAAAGCCCAATTTTTGGTCTCCACCCCAGGACAAGATGTCGCCTGGGCAGCGGGAGCACGCCAACCGGTGGAAGACGCCGACCACGCCGCGCAAGCTGAAGACCTTTTTGCAGCAGTTCCTTGTGCTCAGAGAGGAAGAAGTGCCCTCCCAGTTGGAGGGGTTGGAGCGCCAAGTGGAGGAGCACAGCGATGAGGAGTTGCACCGAATGCTGACCAGGGACATGGCGCAAAAGGGCATTTGGGAGCTGCTGGAGGAGATGAATCTGCTCCAAGTGCACAATGGATCGGCAAGCAAATTATATACGAATTCAATTTAAATGCCACTTTTAAAATATATTTTAAAATTAGAGATAATTTTAAGCAATTTTAAAGACATTTTTTTTAACAATGAATGGTTAAAACTTAAAAGTCAATTTAAAAATATAATTTAAAAAGGAATTCTAAAGATAATTTTTGAAACATTATAGTAAAGTAAATGGCCTTTTAAAATTATAATTTAAAATGGAATTCTATATCGACTCCAACCTGATGCCCTATTTGCAGCTAAGTATTTTTTGAAGGCATTTTTAAATGCGGATAAGTATAATCATTAATCACCAACCTAATTTGGAAAAAAAGCGACCTAATTTGGAAAAAAAGCGACCTAATTTGTTGTTCTCACCCCTAATTTTTCAAAATTAGGTCGCTTTTTTTCTAAATTAGGTCGGTAATTAATCCCATTGCTTTTAAATTTAAAAAGCTATTATAATATTAACAAAATGAAATTCGAACCAATTTTGGTATAGAATTCTTGAGTATTTTTGAATAGTTATTAAATTTGATTTTTAAATGCCATTTCAAATTCCATTTAAAATGCCATTTTGCAGCAAAATGACGCTGCGCTCAATGGCAATTTTGTTTCGGATGTGCTGGGTGTGGAGCTGTTGGGCACCGGCTCAGGGCTGTTGGCCTCGAACGCCACTCACACGGTGCTCAGCGACCAAATGGCGCACAAGTTGCCGCACGGCATTGGCCACATTTTCGCAAAAGTGGCCGAAGAGGCGAGCGCAGAGATCACACGCCAAATGGGCGCCCAAAAGGTTTGCACGAAAAATGGGGGAAATATAAAATTTGGTGAGAACAGTCGAGATCGAGATGGAATCAGAAAATCTAATCTGGCTGGACAAAACGAACCAGAATAATGTGTCGGATCATCAGATCAATCTACTAATCAGATATATCTGATCTGGGGATCCTTTCTTTGTCGGAGCATTTTCGGCTAATTTGTTCGGCATTTTATTGATAGTGGGTCGGCAGTTCGGCATTACGACATTTGTTGATTCCAATGCCTAAGCTTATGCTAAAGCCTAGCTTATTTTACGATTAATAGCTTTAGAATCGATTTTTGACATGTCAAAGTTGGCAAAACCATGAACAAGGTGTAACCAAGTGGGCTATTTTGGCTTAAAGCCTAGGCAAGCTTATGCTTATGCTTAAGCTTATGTCTAAGCCTAACATGTAGTTCTATTTGTGGGAAAAAAGTGATAATTTGTGGGAGAAAAAAATGTTATGCCATCTCTTTTTATCTACAAGAAAAATAGCACGCAAAATAATAAGTTATTTTAGCCTAAACCAGGACAAGCTCAATGCTTATTTTTTTGCATTTTCAGGTGTCCGCCGATGTGCGTTCCCTGTACGTGCTGAATCAGTTGCGACGCGTGAATTGTGTCCTCTTCTTTGACGCGCTCAGTGAAGAAGGTGCCGAAGTGCGCAAACGAGTGATGCGCCAAATGGGCGTCAAGTTCACGGAGCGCGAGTGGCACTTCAATTTGGTCGAGAAGTTGGAGGACGTCGAGGTAATACTATTAATAGTACAATTATGATTTGATCGACTGATCAATCGATTCGAATTGATCGCTCATTGAGATTGATACTCTATACAGCTCCAAATCGGTGGCATCTCTAGCCCAAGACGTTCAGTCAGTCAAGCAAAAAAATAAAAAAATACTGCTTAAAATTGAGCTGATCTTGGCGTCATTTTTAAGTCTTTAGTATTTAAGTTGGCTTCAACAATTTGATGTAAGCTTGAATTGAAGGGCATCGACTTCGAGCAGTACAATTATAGAAATTTGCAAACCAATGCCAGTTCGTTCAATTATTACTTATTACAACATTTTGCCAAATCAAAAATTATGACTTAGAAAATGTAGTATGTCCAAAATGCTCCGATTTCCCTAATCTAAACAATTCAATTGATAAAGTTGGATCCAATCAGTTGATCAATTCGCTCCGATCAATGCATTAAAATCGCTTAATAGGACATTTAATCAAAAATCCGAAAATTCAGGTCCGCCTTTGGGAGTACATTGAGCGAGAAATGGCGCACAAAATGCACGCAATGGACCACAAATTGACGGAATTGACGGATCGCAAAGAGGACTTGAAGGAAAGCGAGCACCAAATTGAGGAATTGGTCAATCGCCTGGAAGAGCCAGAAATGAGGGCAAAACTGGCGCAAAAAAGGGCCAAAGTGACGGAGCAGAAATTCAAAATAATCAATAAAATTGAAGCGCTCATCTACGCCAGGCATGGCGACCAGAAGGCGCTGGACCAGATGCGCAGGCGATTGCACGGCGGCGAAAAGGCCGAGGCGCCAAAAGTGGTGATTGAGCAGGCAGGCACTGGACGCAGAAAGCGCTCATCAATGGCAGTGGAGGCGAACAGCCACAATGGAGAGGTTAACATTTTATAATTTGAAGCAGAATTTTGATTTAAAATTAAATGTTGAGACCAATTTTGAGACGAATTGCCTTTAATAAAAAAGGCAGAAATGGCAATAGAAATCGGATAGAAATGGACTAGCAGCATGAATTGACGAATAGGCACAGCGTCACTGTGTTTGAGGGGCCATAACTCAGCCAAATTTAAGGCTAAGAAAGTGAATGAGGTATCATTGGAAAGCTCAAAGTGTGCCCTGTCCAATGGCCTGTTGGCTCTAGGGTTGGCAAAGAATTGGCCAAGTTAGGACCAAATGTTTGGAGAAATCGACCATTTTCCGATTTTTGGCCATAAGGGATTCAATTCCGATCCCGATTTTGAACGAGATCCTGGAATGGGTTGTCATGGCTCGGACAAAAAAGATTACACTCTCAAATTCAATCCCTTCTGGCCGTTCACAAAAGTAGTAAAAGGCTCCGCCACTGTTTCTAAAATACCGAGAAAAAGGCGAGGAAGTAGGTAATCAATCATCAGCACTGAATGGAATTGAGGCCATGAACCACGGCTAGTGGTCACAAATTCTAAAAATCTGTTCGCTGTGCAAATCAGACTGATCAAAAAAGCAGCCTCTATCTCTGATTCCCAAGCGACAAAGTGACGCCTTTTCCCACAAAATGGCAATTCTAAAATTAAAAATATGCTCCTTTGAATAAAAGAAAATAAAAAATACCTGTGCCTAGGACGCTCGTTTACGCGCCGCCGAGTTGTTGGAGTCGGACGAACAAGAAGAGGAGGTGGACTTGCATTTGGTGGCAGAAGAGAGCGCCGAGAGTGCGCGAATGGCGCAAAAGGAGGCGGACACAATGCACGTGACTCTGGTGCGCAAAGTGTTGGACGAGTTGCGCGAATGGGCCAAACAAATCGGGCAATGGCCGCACGAGGCCCAGACAGCGGCAACGGCACGACATCGGCTGGAGCTGGTGGTGTGCCAAAAGGGCAATGAGCCCTCTCTGCTCGGCTTCATCGCACAAAGACTGGTCGCCAGCGAAGAGGAGAAGGGGACGTTGTCCGCTCTGGTGGCCGAAAGGTGCAAAAAGGTGAGACTGATTACTCTAATCCAGGGGCGCCATCGAACTTTTTCAAGGCAAGGACATCAACCCCAACAAGAACCTCAATGAGATTTTGCGGTCAAAACGTTTTCAAAAATACCAAGGGCATTTCCGTTTTTCAAGTTCAAAAAGATTTTTAGTGGCTCCCAATATAAATAATAGAATAAGGAAATAACCAAATAAGAAATAACAATGAATAATGATATCAAATTGTGTTTTAAAGCTTGAATAATGACAAGTGATAATGACATAATAAATAGTTAAATAATGAATGAATATCCAGAGATGAAAAATATGTAAATGTTGCAAAGATTGAAGATATAAAATCGATAAATGAACAGGTGGACGATTTGGTGGGTCGAAAGCAACAGGACAGCACTATCCAGCCGAACGCAATGTGGCGCAGAAGCAAACGCAACATCTTCGTCAGTTGGTCAGTTTGATCTGACATTCAATGTAGCGTACCAATCGGTTTCCAACTGATGGAATTGCTTTGACCAAGTTATGAGTTATGCCATGAAGTATAATATAATATATTTATCAGACTTAGGTTTGCATAAGAATTTATGCAATTGACTAATAAGTTTAAAAGCTAAAGTTTAAGTCAAACTGGGGTAATTTTTGGTCTAAAGACTAAGCACAGTCTATACAAGTCTAAAGTCTAACCTTCTGTTCCAAGGCTGATGATGCTAGATATGGCGTTTCTATTTAAAAAAGTGCAAATGGACCGCTTCCAACAAAGTGCGAATATACAAATCAATTTTTAATGGATAATTTTCTGCCTACAAATTATTTAACCCACAGGTGGGAAAACATGCCGTGGAAGCGCAAGAGCGTCCCACTGGCCGCCGTGTTCGGCGACCAGTGCCAGCTGGTGCGCCGCCAGATTGGGCTGGACGACGCCCGACTGGCGGAGCTGGGAGTGCCCGGGGAGGCGCACAAGAATTGGACGCTCAATGGCTGGGTGAAGGCCCAAATCCGGGACCACTATCTGCTGGGCGCATCCAATCTGGAGGGACTGCTCACCAAATTCGCGCTGGAAGAGGCCAAATCAGTGGGCACACTGGAGCCAGAGCAGCACGCACAACAAGGTTTGACCAGCAGAAATGCCAACACATCTTTGGCCGGATTGATCACTGATCAGACAGATCAGGTAGATCTGTTCTGGTTGATCCAATCATAGGGCAGATCAATTGATTCAGATGATCTAATCAAGTTGGGTTAAATCAGTTGATAAAGTTGATCAGTCAAGGGATCAGGATCTTTAGTCGGTTTTGATCCAATTGATCAGGCAGATCTGTTCTGATTGATCAGATTGATCCGATCAGGTGGCCAGATCATTTGATGAATGCTGATCAGTCAAGGGATCTTTAGCTTCTCCAAATGGGACTCGGCGTCGAAAACGTTTCGCGTTGTGGGCTATGCTGGACACGTACGCGGTGCCCATTGCGCGCACCTCGTTCCTGATGCAGATCTACAAGCACTTCAACTTCTTCAAGAAGGTGCAGCACTATATCTTTGGGAAAGGAAATTGAGGAAGTGGGGCTGGACGGAGGCGTGCTGGGACTTAAGCTAAGCTTTAAGCTAAACTTAGTTTACCTAGGCTAAGCATAAGCTATTAAGTAATTTAAATAAAGCTTTAAACTAAACTAAATTTGCCTAGCTAGCTTTGAGAAAAGCATTTTTAGCCAGATTCCGATAGGTTCTAAATTTCAAAAACCATAGGGGGGGACCCTTTTGGAGTTTCAGATCAAAAATTTCAAATCGACAAATTATAGATCATTCGACGCGTCTCGACCAATTGAGTCGAATGATACATGAATTGGGCCGATCTGGCCATTTTGGGCCAAGTTATGACACGTCAAATGTCACCTTATCCCAGTCCGGGACCTAGATTCGCCATGATTGCCGCTTAGCCTACGTCTAAGCTAACATTATGGCGGTTTTTGAAAAATGTTGCAACCCAAAAAGGTGCGCCATCCCATTGTATTTCCCAAGCTTGGAGACCTCCAGAACACTTGTCCAGGATACTCAGATCGCCGTTTCCCCCACAAAACAGGTGCGCAACTGCATTGTTCGTTCGTTCAACTACAAGGAGTTTGGGCGCTGCAAACTGCCACCCAGCGTGGAAGCCGAGAAGAAGTTTGTGCGCAAACTCAGCGAGACCGTCATCCAACAGCTCACCGAGCCGGCCAGTGAGTGAAAAGGGAAAATGAATTAAATGTTTTCCCCCCAAAAAACTCAATTCCATTTTTAGCTTCTCTTTTCTGAAATTAAAAAAATTTCCCATTTGGTGCCCAATAGTCCACATTTGCACCACAGAATATTTTCTCTAATCGATTTTGGGGGCATTTTTCAATTTTCAGTCGCCGAGATCTGCGACCTGTACGAGGGCTTCTTCGCGGAGTACATTGTGCCGTTGCACAAACAGGCGGACGAGACCAAGTTGGCCGGTCTGACCGAGTACCTGCACGAGGCCGGCTTCACGCATCTGCCCCATCTGGTGGCGGAACAATTGGACGAGTGCTGGGCCCAGAAGCTGGCCAAAAGGGCCGCAAACGGCGGCCACAGCGCCAAAGACGTCCAAAATAGCATTGAAATGTTCAAAGTGAAGGTGAGGATAATTCTTCAATTTTTAGAAAATAAAAATTAAAAATGACAATTTTTTATAAAATTAAAATTTACAGATAAAATTTTTCCCAAATCTTATCAATCAGCAGTATTAGTTTAAATTAGAAAATATAAATTTATCGAATTGAAATTTATTTATTTTTGTCAACTTTTTGCCTCTCCAGGTACGCCAAAATTTGCACAAGAGTGTGCAAGAGGACGACGACGGCTTCGACCTGGAGGGCCTGGAAGGGCTCGGCGAGAAGCGCTCCCGAGACCGCTATTTTTCCAAATCAGTGCTGAACGCGTGAATTTGTGGTAAACCAACAGAACCAGTGAAACAGAGAGAATCAGTCTCTTCATAGACAAATGTATGGTGCATTTGGGGTTTGGCGGTTGGCATAAATTGAATTGAAAAAATTAAAGTCAGGACATTTGAAGGTGATGTAAGAAAAGTGGTCATTAAATGGCCACTGTTTTTTGGGAAATGGCATCACTTTATAAGTTCAAATCAGCAGAGGTAAAACCAGATTGAGTAAGATATGTGCACTAAAGTATTAGCCTGAGAAGTTTGAATGGCTGGGTGGCGGTCACAGATTTCGATCACATCTCTTGTCATCGTAATCCAAGATAGACTGCTAGGCTAAGCTCAGGCATTGATCTGCAAATGTAGTGCCTCTGATAAGGGAGGACCAGATCTCAGCCCAGATCAGATTTGAATGGATATAAATGGTAAAATCGGTGTCTACTCAGATCAATCCATGTCAGATATTGAATCTGAAAATAATACTTAGATCAAAGATTGCCAGAGAGATTTATTTCAAATTCCGGTCTCGTTTTTTCCGCCATTGCAAGAGGGTATGGGACATTTGCGCGCCGCCATTTGCGCGCGGGGGTCATTTGCGCGCCAAATTAAAATCGCTTAAAACCGTGTTGAATCGACTTCGTTCTGTAAGCTTAAGCTAAGCTAAGTTTTTTGGGCTTAGACGTAGGCTAA
>VAHH01001146.1:0-13894 GCA_013357305.1 Radopholus similis | reverse complement strand
TAAAATATATTAAATAGTTACGGGAAAAAAAATATATTTTACGGGAAAAAAAATATATATTTACGGGAAAAAAATATTATCTCAACACCAAATACAAATAGTATAAGTACGTCCTGTGGGGCAACCGAAGTCACAGGCCAAATGAAGTGAAGTGCCCTGGCGTCGTCCGTCCCCTTATTTCCGGCCGCTGAAACCGCGCATTGCCGCCTGTGCGGCCTCCGACAGCCAATCACGCCAATTAATTTGCCAATTAAGCGCCGCTGATTTTTGCGCCGCCGCACGCCTCCGACGGCGCAGGGCCGTCGGCCCACGTAATAATTATTTATTTTCCATGGCAATTAATTTGGCGGCGTGTGAATTGGCCGCGCGAAAAAGTTCCATTTGGTGCGGAAAAGGCGGCACTCAGCTCAAGAGCTCCTCCTCAGATTGCGCAAAAGGCCAATCGGGCGCGGGAAGGCCTTATTTGGGGGCAAATCGGATGTGAAAAGCTGTCCAGATGTTGTGAACTGTGACCCCCCCGGAGGATGGCCTCTCATTAGGCACTCGGCTAATGAGCGCCAAGTCCTCCGCCGTCTGCCCCCAATTCCCATCCGCAGTTTGTTTATTCTTTGTCACCAACGGCCAAATTGACCGCCGCCGCGGAGGCTCTGCCCGAATTGGGCTGATGGCCACTAATTAATGGGGCGGGGGAGGCAAAAGGCGGCCAGGATTAGGCAACAGCGGGAGGGACGGGACCCTGGGGCTGCCAGCGGAGGGGCCCTGGGCCGATCTGGTGATTGGATCCGGACCTGCTGGGGGCGGAGGTGGTCCCGAATGGGCGATTGGCCCATTCGGCGCAATTGGCCATATGCCCCGATTGGACGGGCATATGGGCCGGCGGCTTTTTGCGAAAGCGCCATTCGCAAGTTCACTCTGCGCACGGGACTTGGGCGCTGGCTGCTGGCGCAGGCCGAATCGCCGCAATCGATTGGCTAATTGGATTAATTTTGCGCTGCGCACTCACCGCCCGTGTCCCGCCCCCCGCCCTAATGGCGTGCCAATTCCAATCTGTTGGCCGTCACCTAATTGGAAAGAATTAATTAACGGCCGCCGCCCGTCGCTGAGAGGGCGGCAAATTGGATTTGGGGCCGCAAAAATTGCGCTGCCAGGCGAACGGCCGGGCGAGTCGCTGAAACAGCGATTTGAGGCACCAGGGGAGAGGCCCGCTGACTGATTGGGGTGCCGCACAACGCACAAGGGCCTTTGGCTTGGCCCGAAACTATCAAGTGGGCAGACCGGTCGGCCAAAATCCGCGTTTGGCTGCCTTAATTGATTGTGCAGGGCCAACTAATAAAATTAATTAACCAGCGGCGGCAGCACGAGGCGAGGATGGGCGCGAAACAAACACTCAGTCAGCCCCTCCCTGCGGCGCCCCAAATGAATGGGTGCATTAGACAAATTAAAAGCGCTTAAGCCGTTAGGGGTCTCCGATGTGCGCCCTAATTGGAGTGGATCACTCGCACAAGTCCTGGCAATCCGCCGCACCCTCAGAGTCGCTTGCCCGAATCGTCTGTTTGTGGCCATTCAATGCATTTCGCCGGCCAATGCATTTGGGATTGGCGCAAAGGTGTGCGGCACAACAATTGTTGGCCGTCGTTAATTCATCCGAAACGAGGCGCCGTTGACCCAAATGGCAGGGCCGGAAGGCGGGGCGCGAATAAATCAATGTGTTGGGCGCCCAAATGGTCGGTTGGTTTTACCTGTCCGGCACAACAACAACCATTATTCGGCCGCCCCAATTCGGCACATCGCCCGGCCCAACTTGGGCAAAGAGAGCGGCCGCGGACGAGCAATTAGCCGCGGGATTTGGGCACAGCCGGCGGCCGCAACGCCGAGTAATTGGATATGGGCGTAATTAGTCGCGGCGGGACGGGGCAAAGGCCGCCGCAGCCAAAAACCAAGGGGCGCTGCCGCAAAACTGATTAATTGGGAAGTGGCTGCGCCGGTCAGGTTGGGGCAAATCCGAAGGAGATTTTTATTTGTGGAATAAATTAAAAGCTCTGCTCCCGTTTTGAGCCCCTCTGGTTGTTCCAATGCTGTGGCCCGGTCTCTGCGAGTCCTTGGGGCGAGACCAGCAGATTGATCATTCGTTCGTTCATTCGCTCGTTCATCCGCTCGTTCATCCCATTGGCTCGGCATATTCACTCGAGAAGAGGACCCAACACAACCACGGACTCGTGCGGCGTTTGGATGAAGAATAATCAAATGCACGTAATATTCTGGCATTACGACACAATTATTTAATACTATACTATTTACGTATTTATATTTAGTATTTATTATGTGGTAGTTGTCCATTGTATTGTCCTTTATTTTAAACGACACATTTAATGAGGAATGACTGTTACGGACACTACATTTGGTGTGTCTTCTGTCGTTCTGTCTCCTCCAATTGTGCGCCTTTCTTTCCGCATTCGTTCCACCGCACTTGCATCATTCGCTGTTTTGCTTTCCCGCTCCGGCGGCTGGATTCGAGAGGATAAAAGCGAGAGCGGCTAATTGCTGGGCGCACAAGGGAGGCAGCAGAACGGGAGGGGCCACACTCCCATTCCCCGCACACACACAAACGCATTCAGCCGTTTGTTTGCGCTGCCATTGGCACTGCTCCTCCCTCCTCCGGGCAACAGCCCAATCCCTTATATTTATAGGTAGGTAGGTACATACTTCACACCCCCAACTAGTACTTACAACATGGGCTCGGGATTTAGACCAACCAGCAGGCCCCGGCGCCACTCATTCTAGTCTTTTATCTTTTTCCAAACTACTTAATACTTAGTAGAGCACTTTCCGATTTTAATCTGATTTTAAAACTATACATATTGCCAACGAAAACGAATATTTAAATACTTATTACTATAATAGGTATTTATTAGACTTTCGTTAGACTTTTCCCGCTTTCGAACTCAGTTATTATTTTCGGCGGCCCAGTTTCTGCTTCTGTTTTCGTCCTCCATTTCGGCACCGCCCAATCGATTCCTTGCGCTGCCTCTTTGCCTCTCCCCCATCCACTCCATTATCCGGGTCTTTTTGTTGTTTGCCCTCCCAATATTATTAGTATTCGCGTATTCGGAGTGTTCCTTTTCCTTCCGCCCCATTCAGTTCAGCTGCCCCTCCCCCAGCAGCCGCAGATGTCGCCTCCGCCCCCGCCGTTCCCCCAGTTCTGACAGATGCTGGACAGTCTGGCGATCGGACTGCAGCAGCCCTTCGTGCTCATCTTCCTCCTCTCCACCGCTCTGCTCGCCGCCGCACTGGCCGCCTGCTACTGCCGGTGGGGGCAAACGCCCGTTGTGCATCGGCATTTGTTCCCTTTCTCAGCTATCGCAGTGCCGACCAGTCCAGCTACGAGTTGGCGGCGGGCAGTGCGCAGAAGCCGCCGTGGAAGATGGAACGCGAGTTTTTCGTCTGATCTCTGTGATTTGATAAACTGGACGCAAACTCCGAATGCACTCCTCTGCTCCCTCCCACTCGACCTCGACCATTTGAGCGACAACGAACTTCGCAGTCGTCCCCAGATTGGACCACTTGGGCGGAAAACACCGGCCCCCGCCCCCAATTGGCACGTCATTCATTCATTCCCGTCCGCCGTTGCTCCACAGCCTGTCCTTGAGCGCCTTGATCCCTTCGTCAAATTGGGCTCTTAATTGCCGCAAACAGGCGGAACACGGGCATTCGTTTTCGCGAATTCCCGATCAGAGCCCTGAACTGAATGCCGATCTGCTGAACTGTCGCTCACTGCGCCCCAACTTTGGTTTGCGGTCGAGACGCACAAATGTCGATTATTTTTGGGGTCCACTTCTTGTGTGGGGAAAATTCCAAGGGTTGCCCATTATTTTGTGTAAACAAGCTGCCGTCTGTTTGCGACCTTCTGCCGCAGCACAGCAGCCGCCGCCGCGTACAACAACTCCCTCCCTTTTCGGCCTGTTCCCCTCCAAAATTGTCTTACAACTTCCGCCGCGCATTCGCTTCTGCTTCTGCACCATTTGCCCATTTGGGAGTTGAATGAGTGGAATAATGTGACCGTCGGTCTGGACCCCGACAGGCGAAAGTGCGTCCAAAAAGGAACGCCAAAGTGGCCAAGAACCGCGTCCCAGGTGGGGGAGGCCCGTTTTCGGTGTCCGCCCCCGGCCGTCCCATCCATCAGCAGCAGGTGGGTGGTACCCAGTCGATCGAATCCTCCCACCGCCAACTTGCCCGTCCCTAACCTGTTTCCACCGTTTTATTCGCCCCTCCGTCCCCTGGCCTCCCCCCACAGCGCAGTCTTCAACGCCTTCTCGCAATTAATCTGTCCCCCATCGATCAGACGCCCTTTTGTGGCTCTTTAGCGGCGGTCAATCCGAAACCTTTATAGACTTTTCACAGCCAGTTCCAATTTAAAAATTGTATTAACAAATGGAAATGTGGGTCTTTTCGACTTTGTGCACTTAGTCGCCATTCATATTGCGCCTTCCAATCCCCATAATTGCCCAATGCCCGCACATTGGCTGCTGACCGGTTCCCCGCCAGCTCCATTCTCCGAATGCGCTGGACACGTCCGGGTGGCGGGAGTTGGACTCTGATCGGCTGTCTGCTCCATCGGCCGCTGCTGCATTCCTCGCTTGCCTCACGAACAAACGCGATTCGCCCAAACCCTTTTGTCGTCGGATCGATGGGGCGCCATCGATCCGAGTCCAATTGTTTGATGGTTCGTGCGCGAGAACTTTACAACATTGTCCCGCGATTGATGAATTTGCGCCGGAACACGCACGCGAGATCGGCCGGCCCCAATTTTTCACCGCCGTGACGCACAAAATGGTGGTTTCGTTCGCTAAACGGCGCGATCCACAAACCCAAAAACAACCCCTCCATTCTCCATTGTTGAATTTTTTATTTACAAGTCGGCACCTTGAGATCGTTTAAAATTCTAACCGTAAGGCCACCAAATGGTTTCAGCTCTTGCGGTCCCCAAACACTAGGATGCCGTCGTCCGCTGACTCTCCGCCGCCGAAACCCCCGAATCCGCTGGCCCGCCCCGGCTCGGCCGTGATGACCACGGCTTCGGCAGGCGCCGTGCGCCAGCGGGCCACGAGCCTGGGCCAGCCGAATCGGATGGGCACCAGCGCCGGCAGCGGATTCTCCGAGCGACGGCGCTCCTCCATCCTGGTCGGCCAGAGGTCCGTGGACCTGCTGATGGAGCACCCCGGCGAGCCGGGTCCCTGCTTCGTGCTGTTCGTGATCCGCATGTACCGCCGCTGGGGCTACTTCATCGCCGACCACGACTGGCAGGTGCGGGGACAGAACGCCAAACTCAGAAGGTCGCAAGCAATGTGCCCCTTTCTCAGGCAATGCTGGTCTGCATGCTGACCAGCATTATTGGCTTATACTTCGTTCTGATGACTCCGTAAGTAAAGGCCTCGCTCGGTTGCTCTGTCCAGGCATTCCCGATCTTTGCAGACAGCAAAACGACATCACTGGCTACGCTCCGCCGGATGCGCGTGCCCGTCTGGAGTACACCCAATACCAGGACTACTTCTCGCGCGACGGGCCCTCAATCAGTGTGTACATTTTCGCGCTGGCCCGCGACGGGGGGAGCATGTTGCGCAGCGACTACCTGAACGAGACGGTGCGGGTGCTGAATCTGGCGAATACGGAGGTGCAGCTGCACGACAACCACAACCGGTCGTTGCCGTTCGCCCAGTTCTGCCGCAGCTTCTGCGACGTCAACGACCCGGTGCCGGCCTTCTACGTGAGTGCCCAGAACTCTGTGGGCGAACCCCCGCCCCTTCCAGAATGGATTCGTCGTGCAAAGTGAACAGGCCCAAGGCGGCCAACGCCTGAGCGGACGCATCAACCTGTAAAATTGGACTGCTAATAAGGGGAGCGAAAACATTCGGCCCGCTCCCTTTCGCCAATCCAAGTGGCTGACCCCTTCAAACCTAGGGACTACCCGGTGGCACACATTTTTGGACGCAGCTTCACATTGCAGGCAAGGCACTTAAAACCCGAAGAATATCTGACTCGTTTTGCAGCAAAGTTTCTTCGGCATTGAATTCCACAACGAGACTGTGCAAGAAGAGGGTCCTCCGAACTTCAATCTGACCGCCGCCTTGCTCAGCGTTGCGAACGACTCGTCGCTCGAAGAGAACGGCACCAGCACTGCTTCTTTGGACGGACGTCAGCAGCAGCGGGTCACAAACATGCGCGAAATGAAAATGGTCGTGCTGCAGTTCCGCGCCGAGCACGAGACGGGCTGGACCACCGAAATTGTGAAGGCTTATGAGATGGCCATGGTGGAGCGCTTCCAGAGGTGAGAGACGCGAGGACCAGCACTGTTGGTTGATCCGCCCAGGCAGTACCACTCGGAGCGGCTGCAGCTGTTTGTGCTGTCGACCACCTACGTGGAGGAGGAGATGGTCCGAGAGTAACATAATAATAATATAATAATATCGAAAATCAAAGTATTTATTTAGATTTAAATTTAGATTTAATTATAATTAGGTTTGACTTGGCTCTCTTTTTTCAAAAAATATTACATAATGCCATCATTCCTTTTTTTTCAAAAAATAGGTCCGCGCCGGCATCTCCATGCTCCCCTTCCTCACGATCGGGTTCTTCTCCATGGTCCTGTGCTCCGTCGTGTCAGTGCTGATCCGCGCCCTGTACATGCACCAGCACAGCCCGCCAAAGGTGCGACCATGGACTTGTGTTTCACCTTTCACGCCTTCTAATAAACCGGTGTTTGCAAAGGTATTCCTGGCGATCGCCGCCTGCGTGCTCCCATTCATGTCTTGTGCCACCGGCCTGGGCCTGATGTTCGTGTTCGGCACTCGCTTCGCCTCCATCCTGTGCGTCATCCCCTTCCTGGTGCTGTCCATCGGAGTCGACTCCTCCTACCTGATGATCCACGAGTGGCAGCGAGTGATCAAGCACTGCCGCCAGCAGCCGAACCGGAAGAACTGCTACGTCGGCTACCGCATCTCGCAGGCAAGGCTCTCATGTCCCGTGTCCCTTCTCGTTACTTTCCGCAATTGGAGGTGCTCTCGGAAGTGGGCCCCGCCATTCTCATCTCCACGCTGACCAACATATTCGCGGACGGCGTGTAGGCATCTGGAATTGAGGCATTTGCCAGTAATAATAATTAATCAACAACCCAGAGGCGCCTACACATCGTCTCCGGAGATTAGACGCCTCTGCCTGGGCTAGTTTTGAGGTCGCCTCTTCGAATTGTTTGCCTTTGCATTTGCAGGCAACATGATCTCAATGATGATCGCCTTCGTCTATCAGGCAAGTCCGACCCATTTGGCCTTGTTTATTGCCTATTTGCCGCACTAGATGACCTTCTACGCAGGACTGGTGGGAACGCACAGTATTAAAAATATGTGGTACACTGTATATATGTTGACTAGTCGAAACTGGTTTCAACTGATTTCCAGTTTCGACTGCAACATATACATGTGTATATGTAGTTCAATTTGAATTACGATTACGTCACAAAATTTGGCTAAGCTTGAAATTAAACGCGAACGTGACATAATCGATCACACGCAGCTGCTCACTCCAGATGTCGCTGGTCGGCCGATACGAGATTTCGGTGGAAAAGCGGGAGCGCCGCGAACTGCAAGAGAGCATCCGGAGGGCGATCGGCGCGCAAAATGGCGCCACCGCCGAAATGGGACTGAGCGGGAAGCCACCGCTGATGCGCCAGCAGAGCAAGTTCCACGAGCACACCAAGCACTACATCAGCGAGTCCATGCTGGTCTACGTCAATTTTGTCGCCAACCAATTCGGTTGGAGGGGAAACTGATTGTATAGGGGGACTCGCGCATTTCAGTGGCCATCATCACGGTGTGCCTCTACTTCGCCTATTTGGCCATTTCCATTTGGGTAAACCCTTTGGGTTGGCGGATCAAACCACTTTTTGCCAGGGCATCACCCGGATCAACATCAACTTGTCCACGCAGAAGCTCTTCACACAGGACTCGCCGCTTCTGGCGCTGGACAAACTGCGCGTCCAGTATCAAGTGCCGCACTTCACCATGGCCACCGTGTTCGTTAGCAACCCGGGCAATTTGAGCGATCCGCAACGACTGGGTCGAATGAACGACTTTGTGGAGGAGATGGAGCAGCTCAAGGGCAACTGGGGCCATTCCTGGGGCACCGTGGGCACACAGTACTTTGTGCGCGATTTCATCACATTTGAGGATAGCACCAATGGTCGGCTGATCGGGACCAGTCGAGAGGGGAATATTTACCCCGATTGCAGGAGAGGAACCGGACGAATTTACGCAGGAGGAAACATCGCCATTGAAGTCGGACGATGACGGGGGCGGAAGTGCGGGGTCAACGGTGGCGCCCGTGGAAGTGACGACCAAAACGCCCAATGGGCCGTTCAATGAAGACGATCTGGCGACCTTCCTGAACTGGCCCGAGTACAAGCATTGGGTCGGGTTCGTGAAATTGAGCAGCACCAATAAAACGTGAGCCACAGTTTTTAAGCGGAGCCTCGACCCCCTCTTTATTACGCATTTCCCCATTTAGCAAACATTTGCAACGGTTCTTTTTCACCACTGGCTACCACGGCGAAGAGCTTAAAGTGTGGACCGAGCGGGGCAAGTTGCTGAACCAATGGCGCGCCGTGGTGGATAAATACAAGTGGGCAATGGAATTGGGGAACACCTTCAAATTCAAAGGACTTCTTCAGCATTGGGCCAAATGGGTTCAACGCCAGCGTGTTCCACCAGGACGCCATCTTCCTCGATCTGATCGACAACATGCCAACAGGTGGTTTTTGAATTTAGACTGAGACGCTCTGAATCCTGCCCGTTCAGACACTTGGCAGTCCGTGGTCGGCACACTGGTCAGTGGTCAGCATGATGGGGCAAAAGGAGAAGGAAATGGACCGATCCGATTTCTGATCAATCGATCAAACATCTGGGCGGAAGAACTGGGTTTGCTACTAATTTGGCTGATCCATAGGTGTGCATGGCCGCAGTGTGCTTCCTGTTCCTGAACAGCATGTTCACCGTTGTGATCGCCGCCAGCTGCGTGCTGTCCATTTGCTGCGGAATTTTGGGCATCCTTTCCTGGTGGGGGATTGACCTGGATCCGATCACAATGGTAGGGGAAATGAAATCGGTCTGCTGCTCGTTTTCATTCACTTCTCCACAATTTCCCAGGCGGCCATGATCATTTCCATCGGCTTCAGTGTGGACATTCCCGCCCACGTCTCTTACCACTACTATCAGGCTTCGGTGCGGGAATTCGACGCAACGCCCCAAATGAAATTGGTAGGCGGTGATCGCAAAAGTGGAAGGAACTGTTTATGAAAATGTTCGTTTGCCTGATCCGAAATTCGAATACACATTCACAATGATTCCCGTACTAACTTTTCCCCGCAGGTCAATTGTCTCTCCTCTGTGGCGTTTCCAGCTCTCCAGGCGGCACTGTCGACAGCACTGTGTGTCTCTTCGCTCCTCTTGGTGCACTTGTACATGGCTGAAGTGTTCGTGAAGACAATGGTGCTTTGTGTGGCGCTCTGCAACTTGCACGGACTCGTCTTTCTGCCCGCCTTCCTCATCCTGTTCGACTCGCTCGTCCAGCTGTTCCAGTCACCCAGCAAAGAAAAAGTACGTGATCAGCAGCAGCGCAATGGCAAATCACGACAGCAGCGACCAGCCCCCATCAAGGAGGAGAGCAGCCAGGAGAGCTCCATTGAGTACAAGAACGGAGGGCAGAAACGCTTGAACGGTGCCACACATATTGCGGTGGGCGCCAGTGCACCAAAGAAGGCACCCGAACAATCCACTGTCACGGACAGGCAAGTTTTGCAAAAATTTTGACCAAGAATAAAGACATTTTTACTTCGCTTTCAGGCCAAAACTGGAGCGCTTCTATTCCGTGGACCACCAAGCGGATGGAGTGCTAGATGGACAGTTGCCGAAAGCAGAGCACAATTCCATGAGTCCATCGAGCACGGAAGCGAATTCGGATAGGAAAGAATGACCATGTGGGATGGCGGAGCGGGCAAAATCAATTACCTAATCCACTCTCCACCGGTGCCATCCATGCTTTCCATCTTAGCAGGGGAGATATGCGTCTCACACATCGAACATTTTTATAATAACTCTCACAAAGTTTTAAATGAGGCATATCTTCTCTTCCCTTTTAAATATTTCTTTCTCTTCCTCATCGCATGCATTTCATCCACATTCATTGCTCACCAGTCGTCACTACAGCCAAAGCAAACATCACGATTATTTGTTCGTTTTACGCCTATTTTCTAAAATTAAATTAAATGATGTAACTACTCATCCTATTTTCTTATCTATTTTTTGACATAAAATATTATAAAAATAACAAATAAGAATGCCTCTTTTACTCGAGTATGATCGCTTGCTGGCAATGCAATCCGCCGGGTCTTTATTTGATTTTCATCAATAATCACGGGATTCAGGATCTAAATGAAATATTTTAGATTTTACATATGTATGGTAGTTACTAATTATAATTACTAATTAGTAATTAATGTTTCTTGTCGCATTGACCGGCAATATTGGCAGCGGAAAGAGCACAGTTGCAAATATCATACAAAAACTCGGCCATGAGGTTGTCGACGCGGACGAAATTGCTCGAAAGGGTTAGCCAAGTCCGAATAATTATTTCAAAAAAGACACGATTTAGTTGTGGAACCAGGACAAAAAGCCTACAAGGAAATTAGGGAGGCATTTGGTAGTGAATATTTTGACGACGCTAAACACGAGTTGAAAAGAGACAAACTGAATGAACTGATCTTCGCGGATGCACAAGTATATCACACGCTGATTGTTTCGGTTAAGGATATTTGATTTCCAGAAGAGAAAACGTCTCAACGCGATCACTCATCCGGAGATCCGGAAGAAGATCATTTGGCGGATTGTTTGCAGTGGACTTCGGCTTAGGAAATTCGTTATTTTGGATATTCCTTTGTTGTTTGAGACTGGCTCAGATCGGTTCATGCAGAAAACCATTGTGGTCAGTTGCCACGAGGACGTTCAGCTGAGGAGGGTTATGCTCAGAGACAAGATAGCCAGTGAAGAAGCCTTAAGAAGAATTCGCGCTCAAATGCCGATGCAAGAAAAGACCAAAAGAGCGACGTGTGTAATCGACAATAATGGTAAAACCTGGTGCAAATAGATAAGGCTGGATCAAATGAACAATTTTTATAATTCAGGGACGGTTGAGGAGACTGAAGTGCAAGTTCTGCGTGTGCTTGAAGAACTGGAAGCAAGTTGGATCCCAGCCATTGTACGCAGCACAATTCTGTTTGTTATCTCGTTTTTGATTTTGAAGTGTCTCCTTTAATCAACATTGCATAAACAAATATTATAGAACCATGTTGTGAATGTTCTGACTTCGGTTAAACAAAAAATCGTACCTATTCCACCCAAACTTGTTGCCATTGTGGTAAACGAAGTCGACAGAAAGATGTGAATGATGAATGCCTCCATCTGCTAAATTTTTATTATTAGCTTAACCATCAGTTGATAATAATTCGATTAAAAACAGTGTGAATGCGTAATAATTAATGAAATGGGATTTAGGAGAAAATGAACGAGAGAATGTATTATTATGTAAAATGATGCTTTCGTCACCGAGCCATCATGTAAAAGCAAGTGAATTAATTACTGCCCTCCAATTCCGCTTGCGTCAAGGAAGTTGGCCATTATGCGAGACATGGTCGCCTTTTTGTTGGTACTGGGGTTTGAGGCACTTAGCAGCGCGCTGGTCTGGTTCAGGTTGTATTCCTGAACGGAATGATCCACCCCTCGGTAGGGATTTATTTGTTTTGGTTCGATTCACTGTGTGGTGCACGATCCACTGGTTGAGTTCTTCAGCCGGCAAGTAGAATGCCTTGATGTAGTTCTCTGCGTAAGCCCTGTGCGGCAGTGGCTGCTTCAGCCCGGTCAGTTCCTCCAATTCACCGCACAAGTGCTCTATGTCGAGCAACTGTAACGCTCGACCTTCAATGGTGCATTTTCTTGCCTCCGCGTAACTTAAACAAAAAATAATTGGGATCCGGGGATCGGAGGACGAACCCTTGCACCAGAATGCGCATTGTGCACAGCAACAGCATTGACCAGGCTGACATGTGAAGCTCTTCCGAAATGTGCACATAGGCGTACAACCTGTCTAACTTTCTTCGGAAATCGGCGAATTCCTGAAATTCTCTTGTTACCGATTTCCCCATCATGCATGTTTGACCTTTATGATGGTGTCCACGTACGGGGAGTGTTGAGATTGGATCTCGCCAATTTCCCAGTCGATGGATTGTACTTGCTTGAGCAGATTTGTGTAAGGCACAGCTTTTGCTGCTACGCATCCGAAAGCGGCTTCCCTCAGATCGAAGATATTGGAAAGCATCTTTTTTAAAAACGAAAAAAAGGTATTTGTTGGATGGCATTAAAAACTTTGTAAAACGAATCCAAATGCAAGTTGCCTTTTTTGGCCGTTTGCAACGATTCAAGCACCGGACGAAGCAACTCCATTTGTTTTGCCATGAATATTCTTCAGAAATCAAACTTTTGAAAGGTTCAAGGATTAAGTTTGACTAACCCAGATTCGACTCCGACAATCCGCTCGGTCAATGAAAAGAGTTTTTCGGGGTTTTCCTTATCCGATATGAGTGATCGGTTCGGTAATGGCGACGGAACAACATGTACTTCCTGATTTATTCCGTCTTTATCCACATCGTCGCCTTTGGTTTCTAAAATATTTGCCGAGGAAACAACGCTCTGAATAGAATGGATGTAATGACGAAGGCGGAGAGAGGCAAAATTAATTCCAAAAATTTGTTGCTGATACTGCGCATCAAAGTCAGTACAGAAAAAAGCGAACAACTAAAGCAAACAGATATTAATAATTCCATTCCAGCCACTTGTCAAGATTACTGTGCAAATGTAATAATTGTACAAATGGATGATGGCTTGGATGGCTTGCTCGGCAGTTGAGTGCAAAATTGTGGACATTTGAATGTAACGCCCTAAACCATTGGCGGTGGTGCTGTTTGCTTGCTGTTAAGCTTGCCTATTATCCGAAGAAGATTCAGTGCAGTGTTGCAAATGTTCGGCATTGAATTGGGCAGCATCATTTGTACGGTTGAAAAAACGCCATCTTCCATTGATTCGTAGTCGCAGCTAACGAATGAGAGGTTAAAAAATAAGAATTATTTCATAGTTCATACACACCTTGATGAATTTATTGAACTAATTGTTCTGCAACGCTGCGTTTCACGATGCCTTGGCTAAATTATCTAACGTGTTCTATTCTTTAATTTCTGTCTTGGCCATTACACTTGATTCTTCAAGTTGTTCAAGCTGTGGAAACAACTCATTAACGACAGAATCCAAATCCAGCAATTGGAAATTTAATTGTTTATCGTAGCCTGTTAAACACTGCACTGCCATTCCCCCCTGCTCAGTAATACGGACATCAGCACTTTGATCTTTAGTGTCAATGTCAAATCCGTCATTTCTTGTCTCTTTCAAGAAATAGAATTCCTGAAAATAAAAAAATTGAACTGTATGATACATCTCAACCGGATCGATTCATTTCATCGCCAGACTGCAATTTTTGATCATGTTATTGCTTTTGAATAAAAATAATGCCGATGTTAGGTAGTACTATGGTCCGTCAAAATCGCTGGGGATAAAACGTCAAATCAAATTCATATTTTTCGGGACACAGTAGCTGTCAATTTCCTTTTCGAACTTTTGCATATTACAGTACAATTAATTCATTTAGATTTTTAGTTTTAGACAGTGTTGAAGTGACGTCACTTTAGAGGGGTCACAGTGACAGTGATAGTGACAGTGACGTCACTGTGATCACTTTCACACCCCAT
>VAHH01001145.1:0-13895 GCA_013357305.1 Radopholus similis | reverse complement strand
CATAAAATAAAAAAATTCGGTTCCCAAGAAGTGAATTTTATTTTTTACCGATCCTATAAGAGGCGGTAAAAAATCATTTTTTACCGGTTAATTAACCGGTAAATTAACCGGTTAATTTACCATTTGACAACCCTAATAAAAAAGGTCTTTTGCACTTGCCCTTGCTGCTGCCGGGGAACCTGAGACGGGGCAAAGAGAAGGCTGTCTTCTTCGTTGGCACTGGGGTCTGCACGTGCGGCGGCTGATGATTGGGCGTCGTTGCCGCGGGAGGCTGAAAGTGTGGATCTTTTGCATTTTTTGGAAAAAGAATAAAACCAGAACCAGAATGCTCCATACATGTGTATTCCCATTATCTGGCCGTTTGGCTTGCCTTGTTTGCGTTCGACGGTTTGCAGTTGACGCAAAGCGATTGGACGCGTTGCGCCAAATCATCTGATGCCGTCGCCAGCGGATTGGGCGGCGACGACTGTTCCGAGCGGGAGGAGGCAAAGTCGCGCGATAGACCTGAATCCTGCAAAAAAGGGACACGTTTAAATGCCAAAGTCACATTGGTATCTTTTTAGTGTTGTCCAAAGGTTTGCTTATCTTGGTCCGAAACCTCTTCCTTCGAGCCAACATTATTGTCTTATTGTCCAAAGACCCAACAACAATCTGCTGTGCCCTCTAACCTCGTTATGGTCCTTGTGCCGCTGGAACAGCTCTCTGCGCCGCAACATGTTTGCTTTTGCTGCTCCCGACTGCCAAATGGGATTGCCCAATTCTCGCCTCCTCTGCTGTTTGGGCACTTCGGCGCAATCCGGCCCCTTTTTGAATGAACCGGTTGTGCAAAAACAACACCCGACTTGATGGCTGTGCCGATCGGGTGGCGGGCGCCGCCACCCTCCTCCGATCGATTGGGCGCTGATAGGCCGCCTAACAGCTGCAGCGGCGGTACGCGCCTGTTCTGGATGGAGAGATCCAATTGCACCAGGGAAGCCGATTGGGCCTCCGAATGGCGGCTTTTTGCCGCTTGCGTCACCCAATCCGGCGTTGTCGGCCGCAAAAACATTTTTTACGAGACAATCAGCCCTCTGGCTAGCAGCCCATAAGGACGGATGAGCAATTGACAGCAGACGATGACGCGCCAACAAATGGGTGGGGGTGTTGTTGGTGATGAGTGATGACGATGAAAAGACGCAGCAATAAAAAACCGGCCACTTGTCCACTCCGAACATTCACAGGGCAAATGTATGTGCACAGCACATTTCTCCCAAAGGAACACAGTCTAAGGCAAAATCCGAGGCATTTGCATTGTTCGTCCATTTATCAAAATGCTCGCAACACAATAAAATTAGGCGGCGAAAATCGCAGTTAAGTAGCAGAGGACAAATGAAGAGAGAGGAGGAGGCTTCGGTGGACTGCGTATTGCTCTCGCACTTTCGGGTCCCTCGCATTTTGCGGGCGCTATGTCGCACTGGAACAACAGACAACAGACAGCGTACAGTCAATCGGACTTAGAGTTCAGTTCGGCAGAGGCTCACCGGACCAGGCGCAGGAAGGCGGACGTGGAGGGCAGATGCCGTCGCCTTCGGCGCCGCGTGTTGTTGCCCGTGTCCGTTTGGCAGCAGAAGCCCTGGGACGGCAGGGGATGAGGGTCGGTTCCCATTCCTGGGTCCCCCGTCGCCCACCTCGATGCACTCGTAGCCCTGTGGGCAGGTGTCCCCGGGCCCACAGGGGCCGGCCTGCTCCTCGGGCGGACAGGTGCCCGTGTCCAGGCGGTAGCATTGGCCCTCGCCCTCCCCGGTGCAGGCGTATCCTGTGCAAATTGTAAGCCGAGTATTGATGCAAAATCTAAGATTTCTGTGAAATCTTTGTTAGAGTGCACCTTCTGGACAGAGTCGGTTGCCGCCCTCGCCCTGGATGCAAGGGCCGATCGGCTCCCCGACCACCTGGGGACAGCACCAGTTGTTGGCCACGTCGCAAGCGTAGCCGGGCTCCTGTCGCGTTAGAATCAATGCGTTTGAAGAATAATCCAAAAGCTGTTTGCACCGGGCACTGGCTGTTGCTGTCGCAGGGTCCGCTGGAGTCCTCGACGGGACAGGTGATCACGCTCTGCGCGTTCTGGGTGCCGCAGCACTGGCCGTTGACGTTGGTGAAGCCGGCCGGACAGCGCCCGTTCACCGCCAGTCCGACCGAGGTCTGGCCAGGGGGGCACACTGAACCACCACATTTGGAGCTCTCACTTGGGCCCTTTTTTGGTTCACCGTTGATCTGGCTCGGACAGCAAATGTTGCCGGTGGTGCAGCGGTAGCCGACCCCGCAGCGAAAGCCCTGGATGCAGGCGCCCACCGACTGGCTGCTGCAAAGTGGGAAATTGAGAAGCAACACTTTTCTACTACTGGAGGAGCCAACCCGTCCAGACAGCGCGGCGTCTGCGAGGTGTTGGTGCAGCACAGTCCCTGGTTGCACGTGAACCCGGCCCCGCATTGCCCGTTCACGCACGCGCCCGCCGCCTGAGTGCCGTCCGGACACACTGAAAACAGGAAATGTCGCGGAAGAAACAGAACGCCAGAAATCGGGTAAATTATTGGTTTGGCGTCTGGCCTGACCGGTTGCGGGGATGGCGGCTGGAACGACTGCTGGTGCGCAGCACACGTTGGCGGGAGAGGCGCAAATTGCTTGGGGAGACAATGGACCCGTTTGGGGGTGTTCCGTTTCTCCACCACTCACTGCCTGGCGCTGCACAACGGCCCCCGATGCACTGGCCGAGGGCAGGCAGGCCCCCAGGACACGCGTCTGAAAGGCAAAAGAAGTGAAGCGAAATTGGGGTGAATGAATGCAGAAACGGTTAGTGAACAAAACCGAAAATAAGGCTGTTCCCTGAGCATTGGTTTTGATCTCTTTGATCTGCTGATCTGATCATTTGGTCTTTTGGTCTCTCTCTCCAATATTCTGGAATTCACTATTCGCTTGGTCTTGATCTGACTATACAAATCAATCAATTGGTCTGAACCGATCGCTCGGTCAATCAATAGTGGGCCAGACAAACGCAAAATGCAAACATGCGGCCATCGGCGGGGGCGGCAGTGCAGGGACGGCCGCTGCGGGGCAGCACATTCCCTGCATGCATTGCAGCGGCGGGGCGCAGTAGCCCGGCGCCGCACAGGCACTCATTGCAGGCGCTCCATTTGGGCAAACTTAACACAGAACAAAGGCAAATGAAATACTTAATTAGGGAGAAATGAGGAATTGAACAAATTCAAAAATGAAGAGATATGTAAATATGTCTAACTACTTTTGATTGGCCGATCTATTTTGGTCACTGATCAACGCTGATCCGCAAGTGTTGTTGGTCTGCAGTGCAGATTGTGCCAAAGCGTGTGCCATGTTTGTTTTGTGTTTTGTGGTGCAGCAGAGTGCCAGTGCCATTTGAAAATTCCCACTTGGATTGTGGACATCCCCAGTTTTTCTGTTTTTCACCACTCACACACGTCCGGGTTAAAGGCGCCAATTGGGCGTGCGTCGGTCGCGAACGCGTCCGCCACAAAGGCGTCGCCCAGCAGCTGTGCGGGGAAACAGGGCGTGCAAAACGAGGGCACGGGCATCCACGACGACAGTCCTTAATGCGGGCAACAGCGCCAATGGGCCCTCCAATTTAATATTTTTGGAGGAAAAACGGTGAATTGATTGATTGTTTGGGTCACTGGGTTTGGAACAAAGGCTGCCGGGGGAAATCAAAATTGCGCGGAAAAGGCGCTGACTGCGTCCCAGACGGCGATGGAGCTGCTGGGCCGCCGTGTTGCGCCTGCGCTTGGCGTGCTGGCGCGGCGGCAGCGGACAGCACAGGTTGGGCCCGATGTCGCAGGAGAGGCCCGGCGGACACTTCCAGCCGGGCAGCGAGCACCGGATCGGCGACCGGAAGCCCGAAGAGCACAGCAGCTCTGCAACAACCAATCGACCTTTTTACATAATTTGGCGTTCTGCACAGAAGAGGGAGTTTATAAATTCGGCACTGAAACAATGATTGCCAACATTGGTCTGCGCTCACCCGATGCGCCCGTTTTGGCGGCCGCCCTCAGCACGTTGGCGGGGAACTCGTCGAATTGGAGGCCCAGTCCGGGCAGCGCCGTCTCTCCGCCACTGGCGGCGTCGTTGAGTGCCACGACCAGGATGGAGGGGATGACGGGCGTCGGAGGGGCCGCAGAAGTGCTGCCGCCGCTCGGAGTCTGCTGTTCTGCTGGCGCTGTCGTCGAGGTCGCTGTTGGTACTGGGGTTGTGCCACCGCTGCTGCTGCTGTTTGTGATTGCCCGCGACGGCAAATTGGCTTAACAAGATACTGAGAATGAAAGTGCCCTTGACCTCTTTGTACTCAATTTTTTCTAAGACTGAAAATGTCATTTCGCCTTTCCTGTCATGATACATATGTACGATTACTGATTTTTCCTAATCTGTCGCACCTGTGGGAAGTGCGCCCACCGCCGGAGTGCAGCAGTAGCCTGTGCTCGGTTGGCTGTTCCGTGGGTCTCGGGCGGTGGTGGGCCCACTCACCGTTGTTGCACGTGCCCACGTTGCAGGACGCCTCCGGGGAACACTGCGCAAAAGTGCACACAATGCCACGCACGCGCTGCTCACCGCTGCTGCTGTTGCGACTGTGCTGGGCACTTTGGTGGGCAGGAACTGTGCAAACAAACACACGACAGCAATGGGGCGGTGGCGGAATGAATGGACAAAGTGCAGAAGAAGCCGAGCAATTTGGGAAAGGCTCCGGGTCAGACTCTTTTGGGCCCAAACAGTCAATTACCAATTAATTGGCTTTGTTTTGGCAGATTGGACCCAAATGGGCCATGGGCCTTGGTCTTGTTCGGTCTGTCTGTGTGCGAGTGTGGGGTGTGCTGCGTAGAAGTTGATGAATTGATGAATGAACTATTGTTTGTCTGTTTGCCATGTTCATGTGTCGTTGTCGGTTCCGGTCCATTCCCCAGACTCACTTGGGAACTGGCGGAAGTGGCCGATGCTCTTGGCGGTGTGCGCTATGCACGCCTGGCGCTCAAAGTCGAAGTTGAACCCCGTCTGGCAGTGCTTCTTCGACCAGCGCCGAGTGCTGAATCGGACATATTTAATAATCGCCAAAATTTGGAATAAAATTGTTATTTGATAAAATAATCGATTCTCCAAAAGGAATCATTCGCTTTGCCCACGTTGAGTCGCATTGGAGGAAGGCGCTTCGGTCGGTGTAGACCGGCTGCAGACAGTTCTCGCTGGTCGAGCAATAGCCGTGCTCATGTGCGTCCGACACCAGGTCTGCACAAAACACAACAAATTAAGTCACGTGGTTGGCCAGAACTGCGGATTCAAAAATGTGGAAGGGCGGAAGATTTATTTGATCGTCCAATTTTGGCCCAAAGTCAAAACGGAATGAGCCTTTGAATTGGGCACTGTTTCGGTCTCAAACTGATGACCCCGTACATTCAAATTGATTGGTACGGATTTGGCCCAATTACGGCAAAAACAATGTGTAACTGACCGCACACGTAGCTGGTGGTCTTGGGCGCCATCTTCTTGTGCTGGTGCTGCTGCTCCTGCTTCACGATGGCGGCCGCGGGGATGCGCGAAGGGGTGGCGCCCGCGTTCCTGCTCTTCACCACCCAGACGCCCTCTCCCGGGGCCGAGTCGGCGCTGGACTCGCAGCGCAGGAAGAACTGCGTCTGCTTTCCCCCGATGTGCACGTCTGGAGCGTCCAACTTGCACACGCCGCCGATCACAGGCGTCTGGCCGGCACAGCCAGAAACTGAACGCGAAAAGGGCAAATAAATTTTACATGAAAGATTAAAGCGATTTGAAGTGAAATGCATGTTTAAATTTCAAATCCAGATTCGAATGCCCACCAAGCGCCAGAAAGGCAACGGCAAGCACTTGGCCCACCGCTGACTGTGGCAACTGTTGCCTCGACCGCAGCGACAGCATTCTGTTGGCGGCAGTGGGACTGAAGAATGGGAATTGGAACGAAATTGGGATTGGATTATTTGTTAAAAAACGTCGCGAATTGATTCTGACGATGGCTCATCAAGTGCCATCTTTTGGTCTCTCTCATTTGTGGAACATCGGCCAACACACTGATTAAAAAAACCCGATCCAAACCCCAAATGGTGGAGAGCAGAGCGATTATCTGCCGCTGAGTGGCTTTGCGCTTCTCCTCCGATTCGCTAATTTGGTGGCCTTCAAGTGGGGCTGACCCGAGAGAGTGCTTCTTGCGCTGTCCAGTCGGTGGTGACCCTTGGCCCGCCGGTGTTTGCGCTCAGCAGCAGCACAGCGCCGCGGCTGTTCCCGATGCTGGCTCATCCATTGCGCAAATCTTGCGCTCTCCTCCTCCGCTCTTTGTGCGGACCACGAAGGGAAAGTGTGTCCGAATGGGAAGAGGGACGCCGCCGATTGTTTGGCCGGACGAGAATAGAGCCCCACCTGCCCACAGCACCATGCGCTGGAGCCACTGGGCTGCACAGCGCTATTTTGGGCGCTGATCCGGGGAAGCAGCACTGAGTCAACGCGTATCGCATGTCAGCGCCAAAAAATGGGAGAAAGTGAAGTGTACTCGCAGTCAGTCCCAATCAGTTGGGAATCGAACGATAATAATACAATTCAGCATTGAAACGAGTCGACAAGTCAAGCCAGACCAGACCAAATCAAACAGATCAGATTCTAGCATGTCGCTGAGAATATGCCAAATTATAAATACCACTCAGCAACGTTCACTTTAATTGGGTCTAGCCAACTCAGACCAATCATATCAACAAACAGAATCCAATCAGAATATCGGAACAGACTGGGCAGTCCCAGTTGCAATTTTGTTTTGGCTGCTTTTGAAAAAATGCTTTGACGAGGCTTCTGCCGGATTCCTTCATAGTGCAAAATAACCTTTCTCGGTCGTCAATTCTAGTTATATTATTCGTAAATTTCCCATCTTTCCGTCCCTTCGCCACTAATTGCATCAATATTCTTCGTCGTCCGCGTTCGGTTCATTGTCCGCCGCCACCTCACAATGGAGCGAACCTTTCAGCAATGTTGGGTCTTTGCCCACCTCCTCGTAGTCCTTCTCGAGCGCTGCCAGGTCCTCGCGAGCCTCCGAGAACTCGCCCTCCTCCATGCCCTCGCCCACGTACCAGTGCACAAACGCCCTTTTCGCGTACATCAGGTCGAATTTGTGGTTCAGACGCGCCCACGCTTCGGCAATGGCCGTCGTGTTGGAGAGCATGCACACGGCTCGATGCACCTTTTTATTAGGAGAATGGTGTGGGTCCGGAATTAAAGGTCTCCCCACCTTGGCCAAATCGCCTCCTGGCACCACGGTCGGGGCCTGGTAATTGATGCCCACTTTGAATCCGGTGGGGCACCTGGTTAAGTAAGAGCAAATGTGCCTTGAACAACAGCGGCTGACCAGTCCACGAATTGGATGCCGCGCTTCGTCTTCACTTGGGCAATGGCCGCATTCACGTCCTTGGGCACCACGTCCCCGCGGTAGAGCAGACAGACGGCCATGTACTTGCCCTTCCGGGGGTCGCACTTCACCATCTGGTTGGCCGGGTCGAAGCACATTTGCGTGATCTCGGAGACCGACAGCGACTCGTGGTAGGCCTGCGGACGGAACAGCTATAGGTGTTTGAGTGTCTCCGAGTCAAACTTTGTCCGCCGAAATGACGGGCGCGTAGGTGGCCAGTGGGAAGTGGATGCGCGGATAGGGCACCAGGTTGGTCTGGAACTCGGTCAGGTCCACGTTCAGGGCGCCGTCAAAACGCAGAGAGGCGGTGATCGAAGAGACTATTTGGGCGATCTGAACCAGGGGGGAACTGAGAACAGCGCACTTCTCTCGATCTGGACGGACCAATCTGTTCAGGTTGGTGTAGGAGGGGCGCTGAAAGTGTGTTTTAGACTTTAGACAATTGCTGGAAGAAGTGCCCCCCGTCACCTCCACATCCAGACTCTTGCGGCAAATGTCGTAGATGGCCTCGTTGTCGACCATGAAGGAGCAGTCCGAGTGGTTCAGCGTGGTGTGCGTCGTCAGTATGCTGTTGTACGGCTCCACCACCGCAGTGGCCACTTGCGGCGCCGGGTAAATGCTGAACAGTTTGGCAACGAGATTAACGGCAGTTCCAGCGAATGTGATGGGTTGCCTGAACTCCAGCTTGGACTTCTTGCCGTACTCCACCGACAGCCTCTCCATCAGGAGGGAGCTGAACCCGGAGCCGGTGCCTCCGCCGAAGGAGTGGAACACCAGGAAGCCCTGGAGGCCGGAGCAGTTCTCGGCCTGCTTGCGCACTCTGTCCAGCACTCGTTCGATCTGCTCCTTTCCTTCAACAAAATTGCGCGTTTCACACACCCACTTGCCACTTTACCGATCGTGTAGTGGCCGCGTGCGTAGTTGTTGGCCGCGTCCTCCTTGCCGGTGATCAGCTGCTCCGGGTGGAACAGCTGTCGGTAGGGTCCGGTCCGAATCTCGTCTATCACCGTCGGCTCCAGATCCACGAAAATGGCGCGCGGCACGTACTTGCCGTTGCTGCTCTCGGTGTAGAAGGTGTTGTAGTACTGGCACTTCTTGGCCTTCGGATCGGGGTTCTCCGCCGCCGCAGTCACTTTCTCCTCCACCGCCCTTTGCTCCTCCTTCCCGACCAAAAAGCCGTCCTGTCCAATTCCATGCTCCAAATTGTAGAGCTCCCAGCACGCGTTGCCTAAAAGTGTTGCGCAATCAAAACATCAAGAGAGGCAAATGTGCCCAACCGATTTGTGCCCCTGCCTGCCCAATGTGGATGGAAACGCACTCTCTCTAGAAAATTTTAAAAATAAATAAGTATGATGCAAGAACTTGCCCCTTCGGACGGCATTTGCGCAGAGATTTCGGAGCTGCCCTTTGTCGCTGGACTCAATTGGACTGTGTGCACAACTTCGGCTGGTTGACCCTTCTCGCATCCGATTGTCGCTGATGCTTATCTCTCCAATCCCGACATGCCCTCTCCTCTCGTGTCCGCCCCCCCCCCCCCCATCCTGGCCTTGAGCAGAGATGTATTATGGAATGAATCCACTGTCCGTTTGGTTAAGAATTAAACCAAAAAGTGATATTTAGGCACATTGGGTACATCTTCACAGTTCCTCATCATCCGTGTCCAATCAATTCAACTTTGCTCTTTCACGTTTCACTTTTATCGCATATAAGTATGTAAGATACATGGAACAAGTTCAAAACGCATACAATAATAATACTATATTTTACATTTACAGTTCATGATAAATTGAACCAATTATGAATGAATCCGTGACGTTTTGTCACAAGTTGATTGACAGGAACCGCTCTGGTTAGCATTTTGAGTGCTAAATCGTGTGTTCGGATGGAATTGAATTTGAATGCAAATGGGAATCGGGGAAGAGACGATCCATTGGGAAAAAGACGACTCAATCCGCTCTTAGCAATTGACCAGATCTTGGCTCAAAACTGCACTTAGTGTCTGAAATGAAAGGGAGTGAAAAGTTTGTCCCAACACTAGACAAATCGCCCATTTTATTCGACATTAGATGATTAGATACACACATACATATTTGGGGTCGGGCAAAGTGTATTAAGTTTAGTATTTTCATTTCATTCTCATCTATCTCTCTTCAATTTTACATAAACGCTCTCCAATGGTATTTCATTTCTCATGATCCTGGATGAGACTGGCGTCTCCCAAATCCAAATCCATTGTCGGCGCCACCTGCGCACATTTGGCGGCACACCCAGTCCCCAGTGCCTCTTTCTCTTCCACCGCCCCTGTTACCAAGGGCGACCACTGCGGCCATCCAGAGTCCAGAGAGGGCGGCGCATTTGCCCAACGCTCTGTCTTCTCATTTTACCCATTCTTCGCCCAACACACAGCGGCAGTGTCCAATTGCCCCATTCCTCAATTGTGCGCAATGAGGAAATGGCTGTGGGGGTTGGGATGCCACGGACGCGGACTCCGTTATAATATTAGTTTTTCGCAAAGGTTTTCAGTTTTGGAGGCAATTTGTACACTTTTTTCTATTCTGCGAAAATTAATTTTATTATTAGCGAAAAATATTCCAGTTTCGCTTTTTATGTGAAAACGCCTCTGAATTCTGAGTCCATTTCCAAAAATCAATGCTCCCACTGTGTACCCAATTTCGAGGGCAATTCACAGACTCCACAGAGCACCACCATTCTCTGAAGTTTGAGCGGCGCACAGCGGGCACAACAAACAAATAATTGTGTGCCGAAAGCCATTGCTGTTGATTGGCCTCTGAGCACCCATTTCTCCGCAGAATACAAATAATCCATTCGCTCATCGTCCCATGCAATTTCCAGATTAAGACCCCAGTGAATTTAGCTTCACCACCAACCAGAGCCTTTGCCCCAGGATGTACACGAATGTGTCGCGCAGTGGTTCCTCGTCGAACGGGAATGCGGCGCCACCGCCGCAGAACAATGCGCTGCTGTCGCTGCCGGGCAGCTCCGAGACCGCGGCCACCAGCACCAGCGAGCGCCCTTCCACTCGGCACGGCACTCGTCCGGCCAGCAGTGAGCAGAACGGCGGCCCAAAGGCCAGCAGCAACGGCAGCGGTGGGTGTCTCTTGGTGAAAATTCCAAAAAGATTCAATTTCGAATGTTGGCCCCCACAAGTCTTGATTTTTGCAGCTGGCTCTTCGCACCATTCCTCGACGAGCGGCAGTGTGAATGGGGCCGCCAATGTGGTGAACGTGTGGACTCGTGGGAGCGGATCCAATGCGCGGGGGTCGACTTCCAGTGGAAACAATGGCCGCCGCAAGGAGAGCTATCCGACGCTCAGCGATCCCGACTACAGTTCGGAACATTTCGAAGAGGACACCGAAGAGGAGGAGGAAGAAGAAGAAGCGGGGCAGGAGGATGCCTTCGCCAAAAAACTGTAAGAATGGGAGGAGATTGGATGAAGTGGGAGGGGAAAAGAAAAGTGGAAGTGAAAGGGAAGAGAAGGTGGAGGAGAAAGCTGGATATGATTGGGGGAGGAGAAGGAGAGGGAAAGAATAGAGGAATTGGACAAATGGAGAATGAAATATTCGGGAAAGGATCATGAAGGGGAGGACAATGCTTTCAAAATTCCGTTTAGGCGCGAGTTGGCCACAGTGCGGACGCGCTCGCTGCACGAATCGCTGCAGGCGGCGGTGAAGCGCGACGCAACGGCCACCACCGAGGCTGCACTGTTGCCGCCGCCGGTGCCTGCGCCCAGAGGGGGCACTCACCAGAATTCGCGCAAAAGCTCATCCGCCTCTTCGGGCGGGGGCCCGTCCGCCCCCAAGGAGGCGCCGCCATTCCCGGCCGCCCCGTTTGTGAGCCGATTCGCCACAATGATGAACGGCGGCGACCTTCTCCACTCGCCTCCCAGTCGCCCCGCCTCGTCGAGGCACTCCAGTGCGGAGGCCGCTTCGCGTCGAGACTCACTGACAAGCGGCGGCGGAGAACACGCGAACGGAGAGCTCCTCACTTCACACCGCGCAAATGGCTCCAAGGTGCCTTCGTCACGGGCGGCTCCCCAAATTCCTTCGGCGGCAGAAACGCGACCTCAAATTTTGGCGGAAACATCATCGCCCGCTTTTGTGAGCCGTTTCTCCTCAATGCGCATCGGAGAAACTGGCGTCAATGGAACAGCAGCAGCAGCAAGCGGCGTGGACAATCTGACTGTGGTGGTGAGACAAAATGTCAATCAATCAATGTATCAATAATAAATCAATCATTCAATTAATCAACGCATCCAAATTTTTCTGAAGGGCGCTGAACAACGTCGTAAATGGGGGCCACCTCCATCAGCCCCAGCGGCAAGAAGAACGCAGCAGCAACAGCACTTCCAGCAGCAGCCGCGGGCAGAACATGAAGAAGAGGGCCAGCGCAGCAAGAAGACGCCGCTCGGCTTCGGCTCCAGCGCCAGCAGAGAGTGCATGCTGGTCTCGGCCAGCGGACGCCGTGCAGTCGCCCCAAGTGGGGGGCAGATGCGCGCTCGCAGTCAGAGCGCCGGGTCCGCGTTGCGCAAACAGAAAGGCGCAGAACCGAGCGGAGACCACACAATGTATCGGGTGAGTTATGAGCTTAGCCTGGATTCTATTTAGATATTACTAATAGATCTCAGAGTCAGAGCTCAATCTCCACCACTTATTCGCTTAATCTAGCCCAAATCCGTCGCTCAATTCATTCGCACATCAATCATCCTTCTTGCTCAATCCCAATTCTATTTTTATTGGTCCATCTCAACAGCCATTTCCTTCCTCCCAATCCACAAACAATGTCCGAATACCGATCGATTTTGGGAAGAAAACAACAGAACCAGAGTCCATTTTTGCAGGCCTGGCTGCGCCAGAAGCAGAACGCGGAGCGAGTGCGCCAACAAAAGGCGGCCGGGGAGGCGACGGCTGAGGCGGCCGCTCTCGCGGAGAAGCGCCGCATTGCGGACGCGCAATTCCAGCGCTGGAAGGCGGACCTGGAGCACCGTATGGCGGAACGTGGGGTGCGACAGAAGCGCACAGCGGCACTCAAGGAGGCGCGGGAAACACGCGCAAAACAGGAAAAACTGGAAAATGCCAAGAAGGCAGGTCATTTGATCTTTGCAAAAAATGGATTATCTAATTTCAATTTAATTTTCCCGAAAGCCAATTCGGTAACGTGGTTTCGGTTCCAACTCACCCCTTAGCCTGTTAATTAAAGAGTTCCCCTCGACAAATAAGAGCCGATAGGCCCTTTTTCGTCGTATTTAGTAAGTAGTTGGCCCACAACTTCCCTTTAAATGACTATCGATTTTCTCCAGAAATTGTTTTTATGTACATAATTTTCCCAGTTTGAATCCCCCAATTGCAGACTTTCGAGCTGTGGCAACACGCCCAGCTGGAGAAACTGCGGGCGGAGCGAGTGCGCACTCGCAGTGCTGAGCGACGCCGAACCGAGAAGGAACGGGCGCAAAAGGCCCAGAAACGCACAGAAGCGGAGGCCGCATTCAAAGCGTGGTTGGTTTGAAAAAATCGATATTTGAATTTATAGAGAAAAGTGAAAATGTAGAAGTTCGAAAAATATTCAGGGCGGCCGAACAGGACGCGAAAAAGCGCGACAGGGAGGCGGCTGAGCGGGAGCAAAGGGAGCGAGAAGAGCGCGCGAAACAGGAGCAGGCGGAGGAGCGCAAAAAGATCGCCCAAGAGGCCTACCAGCTCTGGAGCCACATGAAGGCCCGTTCGGGGAACAAAATATTTGTTGTCTGGGCCAGAAAATAACAGAGTGCACTAAGCGCCTTCACTCAGAATCCACAAGCATTAGCAAATTCCTAATTCGATACAAACTTTCATTTCCAATTAGGTACATTTGGGTCCCGTTTTTGTTTCGTATCACTTTTTCCCATCTTATTTCTGTTCCACTTATGCGCTCGAGGACAAATTCTTTTATGACATGGAACTGTAGGTGTTGTTTTTTTGTTTTTCCCTCCTCGCCAATGCTCTGTGCAGAATTTTTAAACTTATTTTCCTAACTTGCGGTTGGCGGACATTTATTAATAACTCTTTCATAATGAATAATTATACAGAACTTTAATTTGATTTTTTGAAGAGTATTCGATAGTACAAACTTTCATTTTTTAATTACAAAGGTTTGTCGTTTGTGCTTTTCCTAAATTTACGTAGTTTTCAATGTCATATTATTTCTAAATGTGTCGAGGCCAAAATCTCTTGTGACGAGATGTAACGTTCTCTCTCCGACATCCATTTGCCCAACACTAGTAGGCGCGACAGTGTGCTATCTTTTTCTTTTTGCTCGCTCCCTCCTCACTTTTCCTTCACTCCTCGTCAATGCTCTTTCCACTTTCTTTGGTGCACCCCACCCACAAAACGATGGGCTCTTTCGCCCATTTGGTCGCTGCCTCTGCGCTCTC
>VAHH01001144.1:0-13992 GCA_013357305.1 Radopholus similis | reverse complement strand
ATTCGTACAATATTAGGGTTCGAATTGCATTTTTAGGCATGTTCAGTCTAAAAATCACTATGGATTAGTACGAAATGGAAAAAAAAATATAAAAAGTAGTAAAAATTAAAGAGGACACTTTACTCTACAAAATATAAAAAGGATGAATTGGATTTGTAACATTTGGCCAGAAAAATGATTTTTTGAAATTGTGAAATTCAATAGGGCTCAGAACTTTTGTTACACCCTAAGTAATAAATATTAATTGATTATTCTCATTAAAGCTGAGTATGGGTTATGATCTTATGATTATGACTTTTGACCATGTACATGTCATATTTGGCACAATCATGGGGGGGGGGGACCCTTTGGGGTTTTCGGTTTAAAATTTCAGATAGAAAAGTTATAGCTCATTCGACACCTTTCGGCGAGCTGTGTCCCCTACTTTTGGTGCCGGTGAACTCATTTCATCGAGGGGAAGCCGATTCCATAAAACAAAGTGAGGCAGCTGGAAATAGAAATTATCATGTTGCGTTTTTAGTTTTTACTCTTCTCTATATATAGTTAGGTACCTAATTATTCGCGATGTTCCCTACATTTCACACTTATTTATGTACAAAGTGCAACCTGAAATGTCCTCCACTTGGACGAGTGAGCCGTCCTTCTCAGGAAATTGTGTGCGCAACGTTTGCTCCACTTGTGCAGCGGAAAGGGGCTGTTGGGCATCACTGCTCATTGCTCGTTGATTTGACAAACGGTCAATGCTGCTTCTGGCAAATAGGCTTGCTCCGTTCAAAAATGTACTATTTAATGCACGCGGAAGTGAACTGACCGGCCACCGAATGAACATCAAAAAATGAGTGCGGCGGCAATTAGGAATAGTAACACACAAAGAAAATATTAGAAGTTGTCGCTCTTGTCCCAAGAGAACGAATCATTTTGAAATGGGGCGCAAAAGTATTCGGAGGATGTATCAGTTTTATCATCTTTAAGCAAATATAATAATATATTGTATATAATTGATTTGGGCAAACGGCACAGTCAATCAAAGAATCGAACGAATCCTGGCTGGTCGTTGTTTTTACTTAAAGCCAACTCAGTTGTTGAGCAGTTTAAGGCGAACAGAACAATAAAGCAATAATTGCACTTGGGTGATGAAAAGGGAGGGGACTGGGACGGACAGCAGTTGTAGAAATGAATTGGAGCAGGCTTGAAGACAAGGAAGCGTGAAAAGGAATAAATTGAGATTGGAACAAAAATGAGGTCGCTGCCGGTGATTTTTGCATCAAGACTAGGCATTGGAATTGACCCGCGCTAACTAAATTTTGCCGATTGAAATTTTCGCTCCGACCAACAGGTCCGCCAGCCCAAAGTGTTCCGCCAACTCATTCAGCCTGTCGCGCCACAACATTTTGGTGTTGTTCAAATCGTTTGCTTCAATTCCATAAGGGAGACACGTGAAAATCACTAAATCGAGAGATCATTCACATTTTTTAAAGCATCAAATACCGTTCAATTGGCGGCCCAGTCTCACTCGCACACACAATGGGAAGGCAATGAGCAACTTTTGTTGGACCTAAAATGAATTCATATTTTGATTTTGCTTCGCTGAACCGAACCTTTGCCAGCACTTCTTCCTCTTCCTTCAACGGCAGCACATTGAGCACAAATGCACCTGTTAGCCAACGTTTGTGAGACATTTGAACATTCAAACACTTCCAATTATGGACGACTAACCCATTGGTTTGAGTGCACTTTTCACGTCTTGCAGTGCCTGGCGCATTGCAAATTTGGCGTCCGGACAGGGCATTTGTTCGTCGTTGTTGCACGCGTCCACAATTATCGCGTCGTACCGGTGGCCTCGTTTGAGCGCTGCGCCAACCGCCCACAAACCGTCGCCCACAACTGTGTGCCTTGTTGCGTCATCAACCGAGTCAAACCATTTCTGGGCCAATTGCACCACTTTCCGGTCCGATTCCACAACAGCAATGTCGATCTTAAGCATTCGGGAAAGGAAAGGATGAACGGAAGCATTTTTAAAACCATTGGGAACTTGGCGTGCAGAAACATGTCCAATGAGCCTCCGCCTAGTCCGACAACCAGCATCGATCTATTTGTGTTCGCCTGCGGTTCGCCAAGAGCATTGACCATGAATGGTGTCAAAGCCATCGCTTAAATTGCGACTTGTTTAATTGAAGCCAATGGAACAGGTTAACCGTTCCCCGTAATGTTCTGGCTCAATAGCTACTCGAACAACATAATACCCCAAACTCTAGTTAGTTAGGTAATTCCTATTTCCTTCATTATAAATCGTAATTTTGGTATTTTGGATTTGATCCGATTGGAGAATATATTTAGATTTGACCTGCGACGTATTCGTTGAGCAGTGTCCGGTGGTCGACCCGCCAAAGACGAGTGTCCGAGTTGTGCACTGAGAGACCCCTCGGCCGAAGCAGCGGCACCTCCGTCTCGAAGTCCTCGCCCCCAATGCCCAAAAACATTGCCCTTCGAGCAGTACCTCTGCAAAAAGTGATTGTTAATTTATTGATGAAGCCTTTTTGTCTATTAAATTATTGACGAAGCCTTTTTGTCTACTTTTGGCGGTCGATTATGTCGGCGACAGTGCAACAATTGGTTCTGTCGTTCGGCTCACAGTTGCGTTCAACTTCCACAAAGCGAATGTGGCTATCGTCGATTGGAACATGGGCGTACGATTCGTCGGGAACTGTCCATGGCAGGACGAACAGGAAGATCTAAAATTGCCGGGAATTTATAGGCGCCCTATTACTATAGTAGAACGTTGTGATCTCACATGCCAATAATTTTATTTTTATCACATTATGCGGCCGACATTGACTTTTGCTTGTTCAAAAATCTTGGTACAACTCTTTTGCACTCCCAGTCAAATATTTGACATTTGAACCATTTCTTGACCGTTGAAAGGGCACTCGTGTTTGGATAAAAATAAAAACTTAACTTATTAAGTTATTAATGCTTCAAACTGAGATACTTATATGTATGTAGGAAGTCTCAAAGATTTGAAAATCAAAAATGTAAGGGCCGGGACACATACTATTATGTACCTAAATCACAGTAATAAACCAAACTCGATTTGCAAAAGTGAAGTTATAATTATAGCTTACTATAATAGTAACTTAGGTATTTTATAAGCAAACAAACCAAGCAAATTGCGGCAATGCACAGAATGAGCACAATGATTGAAATGGCCCCGCCGAGTCGAACACTATCACTGCTCCTGCCTCTCACCTGCCGCTCCCCACTTCCAATTCTAAACTTATCTTTGCCATAGGACAGACGACGATAAAAATATCCATCGTTTTTTGCGGCAAAATTCCCACTCGGAGGCATCAACAGCGGGTTATGGCCGGCCAGGAAACCGCAAACACTGTCCATCTTCCGAAAAACAGGGAAATGGCAATCAGAAATCACCTCAACTTCTAAAAATTCGGATATTCGTGGGCTACCACCAAAAAATAAAATTAATTTTCCTTACCAAATGGAAAAACAAAAATTCTTTAAGCACTTTATGCATAATTATTAATTCGTTAGTGTCGCGATTATTGGGGATTCATGGGTTTATGGGTGGCTATGATGATCGTCAACAAATGGAAAAGTGAGAAATAATTTACTTAGAAAACAGAATTTTATAAATGCAAACAAACAAAACAGGCGTTCATTTTTGGTGCGAAAATGTGTCGGGAATCATTTTGTGAAGTATTAAGAAAAGAGATTTACATGCTACATTTGGACCCGTTCAAAGCGAATGAGGGGAATGGTGTAAATGGCCAACAATAAAGCCCGTTGAGATGTGATGAGGGAATTGCGGCGCAAGTGATGCGCTCATAATTCGGCGTCATCATCGGAGGAGTCGCTGCTCTCGCGAGCGGCCGCTCTTTTTCGCTTCTTGGGCGTGCCGTCCGGCGACTGTAAACGGAAGGAAAGGCTAATCCTGGTAAAGTTACCAAAAAAGGTTTCTTCTCTTTCATGGGTGGCAAACAAATTTATTGCGGGCTTCACAGCTCAAATGTCTATCTCGGCAAAGCGAAGGGGGAATGGGGGGATTTTAGAGTGCACATTTAATTTCTCGTTTTCCTAGGCGCTTGCGTTTATTAGTAGCGGACAAATGAACGAACATCCAAATCTGCCCCAAACTTGGTTGACTGTGCACTGGCCGCACGTGCGCCTCCGCGTCGGTGCTTCCGGCCAGCGCTGGCCTTGTCCTGCTGCTGTTTGTCTTCCAACAATATTCCGACCAGTGTAAAGAACCGGTCCAGCCGGGCACGGAGCTCGCCCAACTTGGGGTTCTGCACCGCCGTCTGGAACATGTCCAGCATCAGGCCTAGACATTGCGGGGATTAGTGCGCCCCCAAAATTGCAAAGAAACCATTGTTGAACAGGTTCTCGGCCGCCTTTTCCTCCTTCCCGAAACAGTGCTCTTGGAAACGATCCTCAAAGGAGAAGTGGTCAAACTACATACTATTGGCACATGTTTTTGGTGATAGTGCTCACCAAATGGGCAAAAATGTTCTCGACGCTAAGTGTCCGCTGTCTGCCGCCTTTCTGCTGCGCTCCACTGGGCGCGTTGATGTCGCCCGCATGGGTGGCTGCTCTGACCAGCCTCGAGACGCAATTGCTCACTCCCGGAATGTTCACTTCGTAGTCGATCAACAGCTGGAATTGTGGAATTGTAAATGGCGTGCCAACTTGGCCGAGCTGACCTTTATAGCGTCCACCGTGAACATGTCCTTGTGTGGCGGACGCATGAACAGATTCTTCAGCAAAGAGCGCAACACTTGTTCGTCCAATTCCGGCTCCATGTTTCGCATGATGATGAGAATTGCGGATGTCGCCTCCGGATGCTGGGCGTAATTCAGGCGTTGCCTAAATGAGCACCAGGTTGTTCAAATGTTTGTGTAATTAATGAGTGCCCACAGCAAGTCGAGGAACAGGTCAAAGTCGACGGGCTCGACCTGGACCAGTTGCCAGAGCATGAACTGCTCCATGGAGTCCCACTTGAGCGAGTCGGTCAGCATGGCCAGCACAGTGTCCTTTTGGAAGAGAACCACATTCTCGCGCACGACCTCACTCATCAAGTGGGACAACTGTCGCGGGTCCAGCACTGAGCAGATGAAGCGAATCAGCTTCGGCGGAGAGCCCTCCGGTGTGATTCTGGACAACACTCGGGGCAGCAGGTGGTCAAAAAGTGGGAGATCGTCAAATGAGCATTGCTGGAACATTGTTTGGTTTGGATGGATTGAACCGATCGATGGTTGTTTTAATCGAAAAAACCTCCAGATCTTCGACAAGGGCCGTCTCCCACTTCTCCTCATTCTTGGCGCTCTGCCGACACATCTCCATGTACGCGTTGACCACTCCGTCCACGTCCAGCCCCTGCGTCGATCGGCTCTCCCTCTCCACCTTGGTCAGATAGAACAGGAACAGATAGCCGACGCGCGCGTTCTCCCCTCGCATTTTGGTCACAATCGCCTGCAATGCCTTGCGTGTCTCGCCCCGGTGCTCCACACTCCGGCAGAGCAACTCGAACAGCCGATAAATGGGATGTCCAAATTGTGTGACCACACTTCTGTGAATGCGATAAAAGTTCGCATTGAACATCGGGGAACAAATGCCCACCCGTCCGAAGAGTCCTCCACGGGCCAGTAGCGCTTTCGGCGCAAATAGCTCTGGAATATGCGCGTCAAACAAATGGCTATCAGTTCCGGTTGATCCGCGTCCACGTCGTCCTAAAAGCAAAGAAGAACTCTCTGGAGAGAGGCAAACGGATCCGGCAGTGTACTTTTCTCGGTGCAAAACATGGGATTAAATGTCTTTGGCAATATGTCACATTTCTTCATACAGATAGGTATTTTTCGGTCATACGACTTCTAAGAAAACGTTTTATAAAAAAACCGTGTCGGTGATGGTCTCCAGCAGGGACTGGACCTCGTCGACCGCCACCTCGGAGCACTCGTCCACGCGCATCTCCTTGTCCAGCGCCTCCAAGTGCTCGCGGAACTCTTCGCGGACCACGGCCAGCAGATCGGCCAAAGGAAGCTGTGTGGACGTGCACTCCTCCTCGCTCTCTTCAGTGCCGCCTTCTCCTGGATCGGCCTCACTGGGAGTCGCCGCTTGCGCACAATTGTTGTTCGATTTGTGCGCTTCGCTGCTGCTCCCCAGCAGTTCGTGGCTCCCCTTCGATTTGAGTCGCTTCCGTTTCCTAACGCCCGGTTGGTGGTCCCTTTCCTTCTTCCCGTCAGCAGACGTCTCATCTGCCGTCGATTCGCGGTGCTTCTTCACCTTGTTCGGGGACGTCGGCTGCTCATGCTTAGGCTTCTTCAAGGGCACATTTGGTCCGTCTTGCGGTTCAATTTTCGGCTTCTTCAGGCCGTCAGGACGCTTCCCATCCATCTTGGCGGGCTCTAGTTTTGGCCTCTTCATCGGCGCCTCTGCCGAATGGGGCTCCTTCCCGTTGGTGGTCTGCGGCTCTCCGAGTGCCGGTGCACTTGACGTGGTGGGTGTCTGGGGTCCGGCGTTCGAACGGATTGCGTCGAAGTCGATTATCGACGACGGCTCGGCCAAATTGTCCGCAATTGAGACGACCTTCCGCGGGAACAAGTCCGGGAATGTTGATCGCAACTGGTCCTTCAGGCGTTGGTCCAAATTTGGATGGTTCAGCACAGTTTGGATTGGGCTGAACATTGATGGGGCATTTTGAGTTTTTACTCTACTTTTCCGCCTTAAACTCACATATTTGCCATCTCCAGCGATTTGAAGGCATTGGTGATGGACTGGACAAAGAAGTAGGACAATTGCGGGTAGAGCATCTGACTCTCGCGGATCAGAAAATCGATCAGCGAATTGCCGAGAGCCGGATTTGTTTGCAGCAGAAAACGAGTGGTCGAGAAGGCGGGCTCTGCAAAAAAGCAGCAATCTCCTGCCCAAAAACTGCAATCTTTAGGTTCGTACCTGCGTAGAAGTGGGCGTTCTGGATTTTGGGGTCGAACCCGAACCAGTCCCAGAACAGTGTGAGTTTGCACCACTGCTGGTCCGCCGCCGACTTTGCGGTGCGCAGCAGCCAGGCCAAAAATGTGGCGCGCGCCTCCATCGCCGCGGGGCTGCAATCCGTGTAGTAGGACGGATGCCACAAGTGACGGATGATTTCGCCTCGCATCGAACCCCCGTCTGGACCATTCAGGTGCTGGAAGATTGAATCTTTGGAACAGATTTATCCATTAGAATAGTACCGATATTCTTAGTTCCTCGTAGAACTTGTTTGCCTCCGACTGCCTCGATGCCTGGTTGGCGTTGAATGGGAGTCGCGTCTGCTTTAAAATGTTCTCGACTTTGCGACTGATGTTCACGGAGACTCGGCATCCGAGCAGACTGTGGAAAGTCGATTGGAGCATGAGTTGCTGGAGGCCTGAACATTTGAATTGGCCTCAATTTAAATTTAAACTGTTCGTCCGCTCACTCAAGTTGGGCAGCAGCGAAGAGGGGTTGTGCAGAAGCGCCTTCCAGGTGGCCATGAACTGCGGCACTTTGGCCAATCGCATCAACATCAGCACCAAGTCTTGGCCAAGGAGCATCAAATCGGTGAATCGGTGCCTAACAATGGCTTCACAGGCAGTGATCAGCGTGCCTTTGTACAATTCGGGATTGATGCCGAACGGTGCCGTGAGTGTGCATTCGGAAATGTGCCTGGAAAAGACCGTCAAGGCTGCAGCAGGATATTGGCAGTTGGGCTTCTGCGCCGCCATCCATTGCTGATTGGCGGTGAGCAACTGGGCGAGGCTGAGAACCAGTTGGCACGTTTCTCTGAATTCGACGCCGTCGCAAAGAGCCCGCAACAAGTTGTAGAGCACCAGATCCAGATTTGGAACGCCAATCTTGATAGCCTCGCTGAGGAAGTTGACAATTTGGAGGCGATACGGGGGCTTAAGCAGGAAGAACGCCTCGCACAAGATCAGATTTATGTCGTAGATGATTTGGTTCCAGTCGGCAGGGGTTTTGAGATTCATGTAGTTGAGGTACTGCAGTTGTGCAATAAATTTTTGGAAACTCTAAAGTTCGGAAATACCTTCGAGCTATTGGCTGGATCGACCAGAAAGGCACAAAAGAGACCGTCCTGGATGCGCTTCAACGCGCATTCATCGCCCGTATTGCTGAGAATGTGCTCCCGCATCTCTTCTTCGGTCAGTTTCCCAAGTTGTTCATTGAGCTGCCGAAAATGGTCTTCGATTTTCTGGAAAAGTATGTCGTAAACAGGGCTGTGTGTCCAAACCACATACATGGACCATCGCCAGGTTCGCATTGTTTGTTTGCTGTCGGGTGTTCGGCTGCAACAGCACTGACACTGGCGGCGGTGCAGATGTGGACGGCTGCTGCTGGTGTTGTCTGTTGAGCTGAAGACAATTGTTTTGGGTCGGGTTCACCACTTCGAACTCCGTCATTTTGGAATATTTGTACACCAATCACAAGTGAAGAAGGCGGATATTTCTGACTAAAATTGAATGTTCTACGAGCTGTTTAGTTGTCAATAAGCACATAATGATGGACCTGTACTGTAATTGTGACATTTAGAATTATGTAATCAAATAGTGCATCTTGCAAATTGTAACTGTAACATCAAAAGAACCATCAGACTTGAGCAAATTTTTTCAAAAAATGTGCGTAAACATAATGCCAAGAATATAATGTACGGAAATTCAAATCCCAGACCAAAATTGCCTACAAAGCTTTAACGAAAAACGGGATGGCCTTTTTTGAACTTTAGGGATTTAATCCTTGGGATTTGGTTGGAGAAATGGTACAAAATTCTTGCAAATCGTTTGCGTATAAGTGCATAGAGGGAAATGGGGAGCAAAATGAGTGCCGGAGCGAATTTAGAATGACGGATGGGTGGAGAATGTAAAGGGATTTTGAGGCGTATTTATACAGCCCAGGCACACTTGAGGCGCACGCGAGCAGGGGCGTGCCTGTAAAGGGATTGGGTCAATTTAGAATAGAATGAAGCATATAAGCTATGGATATGGAGTATGGATATGGATTATGGATAGAACGAACTGCGCAAAATGAATCAATTTTAGCTTTAAACCAGAGAAAAACGAAAGGAATAGCGATTATAGCAGGCGAAGACGACAGCAGCAGAGTGACAACCGAGGACACAAGACAGACACACACCGCGACACCGGTTACCGGCTGGCTGGTAGGGCAGCGATCTACTATAGCGAGAAACTCTAACACCATACTTATTATTTTTCTTCTTCTCTCCCTTGCAGCATGCAATGCGAGACGCGAGAATGCGACGCGACACTAGGACACTACTAATGGCTAATGGCTACTAGGTATAAGGTATAAGTATAAGGTATGCTGTCGTGTCGAACTCGGTTGGCTAGCTCTTAGTCCTCTTTTTTGGCGTTTGATTCCCTTTCCCATTTCCCTCTTTCTTATTACTGTGAGCCCAAGCCCATCTCCACTGCTGCGTGCCGCTTAGAATAAAATACAAGCAGTAGAAGTTTTACATAGCAGATTGGAATTCGGAACCCAAGTACCTAGTAAAGGTAAAGTAGAAAGTACGCATACCGGTATATTCATATTACATATCATAAAAATCTGATGATAAATGATAATGATGATTAATGAAATAATGAATAATGATAAATGAATTGAACCGGTTCATAATTGCATAAATCAATTCAGCAAAAAATGTGTTAAAAATTAAAATTATGTAAAATGTTATTAAATGTTTAATACCTATGTATTTATGGTTTTATACCTAGTAGCATAGAGCTATAATAGAACTAAGCTAATAGAGGAGATGAAGGTGAGTAGCCATAGCCACCATTGTTCTCGACTAGCAAGACGAGGATTTGTTCGATCGCAAGAAAATACTAAATCAGCTTTTTGCAACTGTTCAATCAAAAGAAGCAGGATGTCTGAGACCGATTGAGTCATTTTTGTCCAATATTATATCATTATATGTGTACTAAACTATTTAAAAGACGCCTAACCATTTTCATTTTTCATTAGTAATTTAGTCGTAAATTGAATGGACCTTGCCGCTAGTTCCTCATCCGCACCGACATCAGAAAATCCAGCGATTGAAAAGGCGCGAGACAAGCAGAGACGCAAAATCGTCGAATCCGTCTCCGGACTGAAGGCCGATGACCAAATCGAGTTTCTGATCAGCCGATTGGCCGAGGCGGAAATGGGCAATACGGAGCAGAAAAAGGAGACGGAGAAATTGCGACGCGAAAGCAACAAAATAGTGGCGGTAGGCGTAGTATTTTTTTTTAATTGATTTTGCTCATTGCCACTTTTAGAAGTTGAGTTCGGCGGAGAAGCTGTTGAGCAAGACAGAGGTGGCCAAGTCCAAGTTGGAGCAGCTCTGCCGCGAGTTGAACAAGGCCCAGCGCGAGGAGAAGGAGCAGAATGCGCAGCGGATCAAGCAAATGCAGACCATCCACGGGGACACGGTGGAGTCGTTCAAGAAGTCGCTGGCCGACATTCAGCTCTCGGTGGAGGCCAAACAGGAGCACAGCAAGCGGGTGGCCGACGTGGAGAAGATCTCCAACAGCCTTAACCAGTTTGAGCAGACCAAGAAATTATAACTCGCTCTTTTTCCATCAAGAATGACCACGGATTACGAGACCAGACTGAATGAGCTGAAGATTTTGGTTCGAGTTTTAACTGTTTCCTCCTTTTGCGGAATTTCACATTTGCAGTATGAAGAGCGCGAGAAGGACTTGGGCGCACTCTCCAAGGCCAAGGACCAGGAGCTGCAGGGGCTCCATGTGCAGATCGAAGAGATGCAAAAGCGCATCCACGAGGTGTTCGCGGAAAACGTGGCGCTGAAGAAGGAGCTGCTGGCGAGCGAGGAGCGCGTCAAGAAGTCGATAGAGTCGGAGATCTCGCTGCGCAAACTGCTCGACGACTACTCCAAGAAGTACGCCTCTCTGACCAAGTCGCTGGACCAGTCCAACACCGCATTCGAAAAGGTCAAGGTGCAGCTGGGCAAGGTACTAATTGGCTGGGAACTGGGCATAACCATTGTATGTAAACCGGAGAATAGAATATACGAATACAGCTAAAGCCACTAAATTGCCTCGTTTTGCACACCCCAAACGATTCATCTCAATGGGTTTTCAACAATTCTAAAATAAGGTGATATGCGTTGATCCTCAGATTTTCCCATTCGTTTCCTATTCTTGGAGGGCGAGTAAAAATTTTAAAAAATTGCTCAAAATGGTTAGAGCTGTCCCAATCTTGGTACCCCATTGAACGTGATTTGTCGAGACGAGCAAATTTGAATACTAGTCGAGACAATTGGGACTGAACCGTTTACCTTTTTTCTGCTCTTTCGATCCACAAATAACATTGGCCGCGACATATCTGTTCCAGATGAACGGCAAAATGATCAAGGTGGAGACGGACGCGCGCAAGTGGAAGGCCCGGGCGGAGGAGGCCAAAGAGCTGTTGGAGACGGCGCGCAAAGAGAGGGCGGACACGGAGCAGTTGGTGGCGCTCAAAGATCGCCAACTGGTCCAGCTGCAAGAGTTGTGCCGTCGATTGAAGAATGGCGGCCAAGAGCCGGTGAAAGCGGACACCGACTGTGGCCTGAATGGAGCCGGAGGGGCAGAGAAGGCCAATCCAGAAGGGGAGGAGGAGACGCAGAAATTGGACGAAACGCGAGAAACGGCAAAAGAAAAAGAAGAAGACGGGGTTGCAGCCTCCAATGGAGGGGAATAGGATCTGAATGAACGGCAGCATTTGAGGTTTCAACGTTTCAAGTACTTGCTCACATTTCCCCATTTTGGTCCGTACTTTCAGAACTGAGGTGAGACGCACAAATTAGGTGCCCCCATCCTCTTTTGGGAATTTTTGTTTGCTTTTAATTTCATTGAATTGACAACTGACTGACGCATATTAAGCCATAAATCAACTCAGTCTGATCGATCAAATGACGCAGATGAAGAATCGTTGTTTGTTGGGTTAAGCATGAGAAATGTTTGTTTTCTCTTCCAATGTGAACCCTGACCAGAGCCCACATTAGCTTTTCAGTTTTGAAAGAACGGACCACATACCAAACAATTCTTGCTCACAAATTGTTGCGCTTCTGCTACAGTCCCACAAAGCATATTGCCATTCAACCCAAACGATTATTGTTAGCTTTAACACTTTAACTTCAATCTAGGAAAGAGCAAAACGATAGTTTCTGTCATTTTCGATAGTTCAGCTTTTAGACAAAAGGGAAAGCGAGGCAAACGAACAAAAAACGACAATAACTTTCCACCGGAAACAGAGAAATAGACTCGCTTGGTGGTCAAAAACGAACGAACGAAATTATCGTTTTGCTCTTCTCTACTAATTTGAGTGTAACCATAGAAATGCAAAGATTTTCGCATTTTGTTGTGCAGTGGACAGAGATGGATGTAAAAATGTTTGATAACGATAAATATAAATGCCTTTCGCACAATATTGATTCGCTTTTTGTTGAAAGTAGTACCAACGATCGCATTCAAAAAAGATTTGTGAAACCATTCCACTTGGGGCAGAGAGATTCATTCTTTCATTCATCCGCCATTTAGGGGGTGGGGGACAGTTCACAAATACCGCCGGAAAAACGTAACATGTTGCCATCGGATGGCGGCACCAGACTTTCTTCTTCTTCTTTCACTTGTCGTCGGCCACTTCCCATCGAGCTCAACTACGAACTTCTCAAATGCGTTCCCACCAGCTCGGATGGCATACTCCTCCTCTGTACTTCGCACACAATGCTCCAGCTCTTTTCCGGCCAAAAACGCATAAAATTATGGCGACGCAAAGTAAATATTTTGAATTGTGCTTTGAATGGGATTCACGGGGATACCAAAGCCTTTTTCTCATCTTATTCATCATCGCTACTTTAATTCCCTTCCTTGGCCTCCTCCTTTTCTCACATTCATTTCGACAAAAACCAGTTTGTCATTGAAAAGATTCGTCAAAGTCAAATTTCGACTAATAGTTTGTCAGGACGACACGACTTTTCTCATTTCTGCACAATTAAATAATAATCATCCTCTTCAATCTTCATCTCCGGCACTTTAGACTTTACACATTCCAATGCTTGATGGTGTTACAAGTTACAGCACAGCTTTATTGCCCAGGTTCACTTGGAGCAGGATAGAGTATGTTTGTTCGGCAACCCCTCCATTCACGCGATCATGCCGAGCGACTGCAAAGCCTTTGATGGTTTTGACGATGTAGCGGTGAAGACGCGCTATTGCTCCAAGCTACCGGACAGCCAGGGACTTCGCTTTGTGGTGTTCCTATGCAGTGGTGGCGTAAGTGACGTGAGTTTTTAGTGAAAAGAGCGGTTCAAAAGAGTTTTTAGTGAAAGAGCGGTTCAAAAAATTGCCTTCACTTTTAGGCAACTGCCGTGGCAGAGTGTGCCCGCGCGGAGTTGGAGGGTTGGAGCAATGAATTCGATTGCCAAATCACTGAGATGGGGAATCAGGTGAAAGACGTTCGTTCTCAGTTCTCACAGAATTAATTGTATTGTACAATTAAATTGGCAGGGTTGCGGAATGCCACTTTTGGAAATTGCCGTCCCATTCGAGCAGGTTGCCAACGGGCAATTCTGCGAGCTTCTGAAGCGGATGGACGCACTCATCTCCCAAAATCACATGTTCGTTATACGAATTACTGGGATAGGCAACAAATTGTTGGAATCTTTTTAAAAAATTGATTTTTAGAATCGGACATCAAACGTCGTTGAAGTGATGGGGTAATCGTGATTCCGATAGATGAACTTGTTGTTGTTAAATAAAATGTTAAATGTTGTTGACGAAGATAAAGTGTTCATTAATTGGTTTGCAAATGGGAGTGCATTAATTTACCCACAAAACAAAATGAAAATACCCACAAAATAAATCAAAACGCCAAAAGATTGGGATGAAATGGATAACACCCACAAAACAACATGAAAATGACCACGGCTGATCCTAGCCAAAT
>VAHH01001143.1:0-14034 GCA_013357305.1 Radopholus similis | reverse complement strand
GTGTGAGACCTTTGCCCAGCTGTTTGAGCAGTTCCGGATGCGAAGAGACAAATGTGGGCCATCCTTCACTTTGGTTCACCTGGAATTGGGGGAAATGGGCAGAGTTGAATTTGGTAATTGAAAATTGGATTAGGACATTTAAATTGCCACCTATAAATACCTCGTCCTCGTGAAATTTGATGTACTCGATTGCCCGCGACTTCAAATGTTCGGCTGAGTGAAGGTCGGCCAGTGTCAACATTGCACAGGCATTCTCCTTGTTCATCCCATTGGAGAGTTGGCGTTCGCAGATGGCTTTGAGTCGGTCCATTTGGTACTTGTCTGCGGCTGCCAGCAATCCCTCGGCCATGTCCTGCTCCGCCAACAGTTTGGGCTCACATCCGGTGTAGACAAAGTGGAGCAGTTGGCCCAGCACTGGGGCGGAGATGTCCGAAATGTTGACTCTGTTGGTGCGCGACTCTTCAGTGTCGTGTTCGAACATTGCGGCGAACACTGGAGAGCGACAGGCAAGTACATTTTTGTGGACCTGAGAAAATATCACAGAAAATGGAGAACAATTAGCCCAGCAGACCTTGAACTCTTTGCCGTCCGAACAGAGCACAAAATCCGCGAACAATCCCTTCTCCAACATTGAACCCATATCATCGAACAATCGAATCTGAGGGACTGAACATTCGCTCTGAGAGCTCACATTTACCTGGAAATGTTGGGATTTACAATTGCAGAAGCAATCTAAAATTCTAATTTTACCTTGTCAATAATCATTGAGACTTCACAGAATATTGTCAGCTGGTCATTCGGCAACAGTCCGTTTTGCGGGTCCAGCAAAAAGTCGCGTCGAATGAATTCTTTAAACCCCCAATCCCATGATGGGGATCGAAATTTGAGGGCTTCCGACTCTTCCATCACATAGGCCTGCTTGCCGTTCGCTTTCAGAATGCAAAATTTGTATTTGGCGCTGACTGATTCCGTTGTTTGGTTGTGCGGCAAACAAAGGTAAATTGCCACCCAGTCCTTTGATTCTTTTTTGCTTCCATTCGGGCACAACTCCAAATACCATTTTGGCTGCTGTTGGTCATTTGGATCGGCACTCAAATTGTTCCAATTTTAGCAGCATTTAATGCCTGGAAACCTGAATGTGGAACTGCGCAAAAACTTGCCCACTTCTTCCGTGCAGAATGAAAACTTCTCAATGGTCCACGTGAAGTCAAACCTAAACAGCAATAATTCGATTCAGCAAATTGCAACAGATCTTTTTACTTCACGATTTTCGGTTGCGTTCTGCACCAGTTCTTTTGCACTGTCGGCTCAGAGACCTCCATATATCCAATGATGTTGTGCTTTTGAACAACAATGAAAAGGAAATGAAATGAACAAATAAATAACCGAGGAAAGATTGTTGGGAAAGTCGTTCAAAAAAAGTGAATGAATGATGAATGAATTATTGGTTGTTGGGTCAAACTGGGGGATGTGAAAGGAGAAGGATAAAGACAATGGACTCTGCTGGACAAAGGGACAAACTCGACCGCAATCAAACAAATGGCAATGAGAACTGAATGAAAAAAAGCGTTTAGTCAATCTTTGTTGATAGGAATTTTTGAAATGTCAATGCCAATTTACGAAAATCAGTGAAACATTGGATATAATCAAATTAAGCAATTTTGTAATTTAATCGAATAAAGGGATATGACATATGATTATTGGTTAATGTGTGACGAACTGACGAAATTCAAAATTTCATCCGAATATTTCTCTCAATCTCGATTTGATTAGTGATTACTGATTTCAAACTTGGAAAAGAAGCTTCTTTATTGCTCACAGGCCCGTAACCAGGGGCAAAATTTAATTTTTTGAATATTTTAAACATTTTGAAAATATATAAATATAAGTCCAAACCAAAAATGAGCTTTTTGACTCAAACAAATGTCAGTGAAAATATGCATCATAGATTTTCATTACTTCGAATTTCGTTGGTGGACCAGTTGCAACAGCAGATTCGGATCCGCCCCTTTTGCGCAATCCACGAACCAGTTGTTTAGCAGCTCCGGATGCGACGACCGACGAGACCAAGGTGCGCCATCCCTTAGTCTCCATCACCTGAATCGGTAGGTTGGTACAGTTTCAGTTTTTCGAACCCCAATTCGTGATCAAAAACGACATGTCTAACCTCCTCGGTGTGCAAATTGATGTGCTCTATTACACGTTCCTTCAACTGCCCGGAATTGTGGCGGTCGGCCAGCAAGAATATAGCGCAGACATTCTCCTTATTCATCTCCGTGGAGAGTTGCTGCTCGCCGATGGCTTTGAGTCTGTCCAGTTGGTACTTATCAGCCGCCGACAACAATCCCTCGGCCATGTCCTCATCCGCCAACAAGGGCGGCGCATTCCCAGTTTAGAGGAAGTGGAGCATCTTGTCCAGCACTGGTGCGGAAATGTCTTCAAAGTTGACTCTGTTGGTGCGAGATTCTTCGGTGTCATGTTCAAACATGGCTGCAAAGACTGGAGAGCGACAGGCCAACACAGCTTTGTCCGCCTAAATAACCAGTCAGTTGAATTTTATATGCAAATTTTTTGAACGCCAAAATTCGGAGTTTTACCTTGAACTCCTTGCCGTCGCCAGAGCAGAGCCAATCCGAGAACGAACCCTTTTCCAGCAAAAGAGCGCCCATATCGTCGAACAATCGAATCTGGGGGACTGAACATTCGCTCTGCGAGCTCACATTTACCTGGAAATGTTGGGATTTACAATTGCAGAAGCAATCCAAAATTCTTGATTCACCATATCCGTTACCATTGAGACTTCACAGAATATTGAGAGCCGATCATCCGGTAACAGTCCGTTTTGCTCGTCCAATAAATAGTCGCGTCGAATAAAATTGTATCCCCATCCTTTGCCCTGCTCAAACTTGCGGGCGTCCAAAAATTCCGCCTCTTCGGCCAGCTCGCCATTCGCTTCCAAAATGGCAAATTTGTATTTGGCACTGACTGTTTTGGCTGCTGTTGGCCATTTGAAGGATCGGCACTCAAAAAGCTTTAGAGAACTTTCATCCACCAATTTTGGATTCTGCACATCAAATAAAAAACGGAAGCTTTCAACTTCATCGTTAAAGCAAAATAAATATAAACTTGAAAACCGTCATCATCTATGCATATAAAATATTTAATATTATGTGCGCCCAAAATGAATGGCCGCTTTAATGGAGGGCTTTTAAAAATGCTTTGCGAATAAAAATGCAATCACTTCACATTCCATTTCCGTACCAGTTTTATTTATTCAATTCCATTCCATTTCCGCTCCATTTTTATTCAATTCAATTCCATTCCAATTCAATTTCCATTCCAAAAAGCAAAATAAAAATGACTCCGCTGCCGCTGCTCACCATTTTGCTTTTCTGTTCCATCTCGCAATGCGTCCAAGTGGACGCACATTGCTGTTTAGGTCAGTCACATTTTGCAATCGAATCACTGCAACAGAATTTAAATTATGGATTTAAAAGGAATTTCAGGCAAAATTTGCTTTTAATTTCAGAATTTGAATTTTAAGTAGAATTCTTTAAAAAAAAGTCAAAAGGGTTCAAACTTTAAATTCAAAATTAAATATTAATTCAAAACTTCAAAAGTGACAAAAAATTAAATAATATATTTGAATTGGACTGAATTCAACTCAAGAAGGTCTATTAATAATAAATTTCGCAGGGCCCAGTGCGCTTCCCGACTGTTGCTCATTGCCCTCAACGCCACCCGGGGTACTACTGCCAAATGTTGTTTCTAAGCCAAGAAGTTCCTGAAAGCGAACGGCGAGCAAACCAATGTGGTGGGACCAGAGGAAGAAGCGCAAAAATTTGAGCCCGACTGGTCTTGGGGATACGATGTTTTCATTCGACGCGACTTTCTGCTTGACCCGAAAAACGGACTGTTGCCGAATGACCGTCTGTCGATATTTTGCGAAGTCTCCATGGTAACAGATAAGGTGAACCTAGAATTTTGGTTTTCTGCAATTGTAAATCCCAACAATTTCAGGTTGATGTGACTGCGCAGAGTGGGTGTTCAGTCCCTCAGATTCGATTGTTCGACGATATGGGTTCAATGTTGGAGAAGGGATTGTTCGCGGATTTTGTGCTCTACTCTGGCGACAAAGAGTTCAAGGTCTGCTGGGCTAATTGTTCTCCATTTTCTGTGATACCTTCTCTCAGGTCCACAAGGGTGTGCTGGCCTGTCGTTCGCCAGTCTTCGCGGCCATGTTTGAACATGCAATGGAAGAGTCACGCACCAACAGGGTCAACATTGAGGACATCTCTGCGCCAGTGCTGGGTCAACTGCTCCACTTCGTGTACACTGGAGAGGCGCGCAAACTGTTGGCGGAGCAGGACATGGCCGAGGCATTGTTGGCAGCTGCTGATAAATACCAGCTGGACCGGTTGAAGGCTATTTGTGAACGCCAGCTTTGTGCTTCTTTGGACAAGGACAAAGTCGATGAGAAAGCTCGCAATTTGGCATCAATGGGGGGCATTTATCCGATTAAAATTTGACAAATAAACCAAACAAATTCATGCGTCACCGATGGGAGGGATACTAAATACTAGGAATACACCTAATTTGTTGTTGAATGAGTTTATGAGTTGTATTCTTTATTTACAATTATTGCAACTCATAAGCTAATCTCCAACTTTAAACACACAAAGTGCAATTAAAGAATAAAAATTCAATTTATTTGTAGCCCAGATGGCGAATGCCCTCGAACGTCAAAATTTGGCCGTTTCCTTCAAAATGGACGAAATTGTGCGCCAACTCCAGGTTCAATTGTTCCTTGTTTCTTTTTTTCAGAAAATCAATTTTGACTGAAAACAAGTCATCCGTTTTTCTTTTAGTAATTAAAATTTCTTAAGAAATAAAAGTGATAAGAGGGCAATAATCTGTCTATGGGCGTCGACTTTGACACAAAATGCAACTCAAAACTTCGTCCGTTTCAATTTCAATTTTATCCAATCGATTGAACAACAGATAGGTACCAAAAACCAAATTTTCAAGTTTCATCTACACCAAATATTCAAACTTTTACATTATATAGGGTGCAAAAAAATGAACTGATTACCAAATCATTTGGCCGAAACGCATAAAATAATTTGGATGAAAAAATCACATTATTAATTTAATTCTGCATCCGGATTAAAACATTTTTGACGAGCGAAACAGCCAAAGGCGCTCAAACGCCAAAACAAGGCGGTGGTGGCACTGGCCGAAGTGCTCCGACACGCGCTGCCCCAAGAAGAGGGACCGAGGTTGGGCAATTTTGGGAAAACTTGCCTATACTAGAAGTGCTCCCTCCCCTGTCATGAAAGTTAATCAGCAGTATAGCTATAGCTACCCTGCCAAAATTTAAAAAAATTGTCTAAAATCCTATACTACTTAATCCGAACAAACCAAAAGGCACTCAAGTGCACTTACAATGTTGCAGAAAAAATGGTGGAAAAATCGATTGCTTTAGACAAATTTAAAAAATAGTTCTGGCAGTTCAACTGCTTGATGGATGAAAGTTCGGCTGGTTCATTTATTTTATGGGTAAATTGCAAACCAAACACATTCTCTGGAAAAGTTCAAGACTCACCCCGTAAAATTGTCGTTTTGTTATATTGTTAATTGGCGATTATAGGTAATCTATGAGTTAAGCAAAAGCATCAGATGAACGAGAAAAGAGAACAAACATTCATTTTCCAGTTTTAAATTTTGTCAATTAATCCTTTCCAACACTTTTCAATTTTTGTTGGCGACAAACACTTATTTTGTATCCGCTGTTAAATTCACTTACTAAATTAAATTTTACCGAAAATTATTTTATAAGTTGCATTTTATTTAGTACAACCAATAGTAGTGTTTAAATTACAAATAAAATTTTTGCGCGCTAAATTTCAGCCATCTTTATTGTTTTGTGTCCGAAATTCCGCTTCCAAATTGAATTCTGCATTAATTGTTTGATGGGTTGTAATTTGACTTCAATTTTGGAGTTTTTCTACGAGGATAAAAAGTGCAATTTTGTAACATAAATTTGTTGCTGAAAAAGTTTATGAGATGTATTATTTTTTACAATTGTTGTAACTCATAAGCTAAGCTACCAACTTTAAACACACAAAGTGCCAATTGAAGAGCGGACGACCAAAGCCTCAATTTTTAATAGATTTTCTAAGTATTATAAGTGACAAGAGGGTAATAATCAGTTTTCGGGTTTCGACTCTGCCACAAAATGCAACTCGTAAAATAATTTGCGAATCAATCTTATGGTCATTACATTGTGCGATGTCATTCTCCATAACTTTTTCAAGCCAAACACAATTTGTGCAAAAGTTTAAGACTCACCCCGTTTTCGATTTTGTTTCCGTGGATAATCGCTCCGAACACAAATCTGATCGCAATTTTTATTTATTTTTAATTTTGCGCCAACTCGTACGAATGGTTTTCTTATTCTTCTAGCTTCAAACTCAAACCATTTAATATTTATATTTTGAATTTTCTTAATTTATGAGTTGTAATTAAAGTAAAATTTGCTTGTAAAGTATTACAATCTACAATGAGAACAAAGACCTGTTATTCGAAACATTTCTTTCGTCTTTTGGTTTGTTCATTTCCCCTTTTTTGTTTTTTGACCAACACACCAACAGCTGAGAGGGGAGAGCAGAAAAAGCAGCGCCAGCCCACCAAAAGTAGCAAAAATTAATACAAAAATTCCAATTTTAATTTTACTAATTAACGCCTTTCCACCTTTTTTAAATTACACTTTTCAATTTTGGTCGTCTCGGGAGCATAATATTTTGGTGTCCGAAATTCACTAACTAAATAAATCAAATATTCCCAGAATTATTATATAAGTTCCATTTTATTTACCAATTTATTTTTCACCAATCAATTTTCATTTGGTGCAATTTCGAAACAATTTGGGCGCATAAAAGACCGATCAAATTTCGTAAAATTAATTCAAATCTGAAATAGCATTATTACCAAAATTAATTTAGAAATTCCAATTTTAAATTTTACTAATTAATCCCTTTTCCACCTTTTTAAATTACATCAAAAGGGAGTGTTTTGCATACCTATTTTTTAACCTTATAAAAGTGTAAAATTTGCGTGTGTGTCTCGAAAATTAATCGAGGATTGTTTGGTGGTCTCTTGGGTCTGATTCCATTCAATGAATGAATAATTTATGGGGTAAAATAACGAAATTTTTTGTTCGGATAAAGTAAATATTTTTTTTTGTGACTAGTAAGTCGTAACTCATAAACATTCTTCCAATGAGCGTCACAAATTTGAAGAGTTTGAAAATTAACTCAATGTGCCATTACGCAAATCTACCAAATTCAAATTCAAATTTATGATTTGCTAGTTTTCGATTCAACTCTTTTTTGGGACAGATAGCCACTGATATTGGCTCTCAAATGACACTTTGTTCACCAATTAGCGTTGATTCATTTTTGTACCCACTGATCAAACTGTTTGATTCGCTTCAATCGATTTGGTCAAATCAATTTTTGCAGGATCGCCAAACTTTACTTTATCGTTGGTCACCAAAAGATTTGACAAATTTTGTATCATAAAAGTATAAAAACATAATATAAAAATAATGTATGGGGTGTGAGTCCCCATCTAGGGGAAGAGTTAATGGCCCGCCGTTCATCAAACGAAGTGCCCGAGTATAGTCAGCTTTTTCATTAGCTCAAAGTATTTCCATTACGCATTGTAATTCTGAAGTCATTGACAAGTGGCCAAATCAAAACTCTTCATCTCCTAAATTTTTTCCCGCTATTTTTACTCAATCATTTTTCAGCTGCTCGGGAAAATTCCGCCATCGGCAAAGGCATTCTCAAGTTCTCAACAGACTGGAGCTTCCAAATAGGCTTCAAAATTAGGTATTTTACCTTTGTTTTATTGTATTATTTAACGCTTTGCAATGCATATTTATTTTCAATTTGCAATTCATAATTTTGTTTTTATTTTTTATTCCCATTGGGAAAATTGCGATTAGTCAGATGGAAAATGATCGATGGCGTTAGATAGCAACTGTAAAATTTAGCGTCCAATAAAAATTAAATCACCACAATTTATGGTTTTGTTTCCTTGAAGCTTTGGGCGAAAGTTTATTTACACATTAATTTGTTCTGCAAAATTTTTACATTAATAAAAAGTGTAAAATTTGGGAGTACATTAATTTACCCAAAAAAGCTGAATTTACCCAAAACGGATAATTAATTTACCCAAAATGAAATGACCCATTTAATTTACCCAAAATGAAATGCAATGAGATTAATTTCTCCCTAATTTGGAGAAAAATCTCCCTAATTTTGAAAAAATAGGGGGGGGGACAACAAATTAGGGAGATTTCAAGGTTTTTTGGGTAAATTAAATGGGTCATTTCATTTTGGGTAAATTAATTATCCGTTTTGGGTAAATTCAGCTTTATTGGGTAAATTAATATTATCACGTAAAATTTGCGTCTGATTGAGTGTATATTTTATGGGCTAAAAATAATGAAATTTCTCTACCTTACTACACCACGACTTACCCCGTAAAATCATTTACTCCGAAAATCGGTAAGATTTTTGTACTCAGATAACTACATGATGAGGATCAAAGGCAAGAGACATGCAAAATTGAACAGTTCCCGAAAAATAATTTATTTTTTAAAATATACTTATTCAAAAAGGCAGTGCATTAAAATACCCACAAAATAAAAATTAAAATACCCACAAATGAAAATCTCCGCTAAAATCAACAAATCATAGCTCATTCGACGCGTCTTGACGAGCTGAGTCGAATGGTACCAAAATCTTGGTGATCTGACCAATCTGAGCAAAGTTATGACATGTCAAAACTTCAGTGGGGCCGCAAGTTAGGGACTTAACTACTTAACATGTCATAACTTTGCTCAAATTGGTCGGATCACCAAGATTTTGGTACTATTCGACTCAGCTCGTCGAGACGCGTCGAATGAGCTATGATTTGTTGATTTTAGATTTTCATTTTGTGGGTATTTTCCATTTTTCTCTATTCAAAAAGTCAAAGGTCGACTGCTGAATGCTGATGCTTCGTCTCCCGCCTCTCGATTGTTTGGCTGTCACAATTGTGTTGTTTTAATACTTTTCTAGAATTTTTTACGTTATATTTCGAAATGTTCTACGAACAATTGTGCAGAAGGGCATCAAAAGGCAGATATTTGTTCCATTTTTCGTTTCTCTTGATGCTTTTGCAACTCATAAATAAATGCAAGAAAAAATCTAAAATATAGGTAGTAAGCCGTTTGGAACAGGAGATTGAAGTTTTCATGCGCAATGAGTACAACGTGCGAATGTATGTCCACTATTCTCGTTATAATACTTTCCAAGTAAATTATACTTTATTTACAACTAATAAATTTAGAAAATTCAAAATATAAATATTAAATGGTTTGAGGCTAGAAAAAAACCATTTGAGTTTCGTGTGACTTAGCGCAAAATTAAAAATAAATAAAAATTGCGATCAGGTTTGTGTTCGGTACGATTATCCACGGAGATGAAATCGAAAACGGGGTGAGTCTTGAACTTTTGTTTGATGTGTAATATTGTGTATACCTTTGTGGACCTGATCTTGCTCATATTTAGGTGGCGCGAGATTTGTTTGCGGACTAAGGCTAAAAATTAAAAATCGTCCACAAAAAAACTTTTGTAAGCTCAGGATCAAAATAAGTAATGAGAATGGACAGACAAGAACAGGAGGCCATCGAATGTAAGTGAATTAATGAATGGTCAGTGTGCAGGAGAGACTTGGGAATGGGAAATGGGCAATCGGTGATTTCCGATTTGATGTGTAGGCATATTATTTGAGGAAAGTGACCTGGGGCCAATCCCAAAATCTCAATTTTGAACATGGTCGATGTGATATCTGCTGATGTGGGGGCAGTAATTGTCTTATTCTCAATACTCATCCACAAAAAGTGCCTGACTCCGCTGAGAATCGGATTTAATTGGCCAAAATTTAAGAATTACGTCGCTATATAATTTGAGCAGTAAAAGGTCACATTTTGTACATATTATGCTAATTTTAAGCTCGGAAAAAGAGACTTCTTTATCGCTTATTCCAACAAAAACAAAGTGACAAATATGTAATTGAATGACCAACTTCGGTGAAATGCTCGAAAGAGATTTTATTGGGAACTTTTCCATCTTCCATTGGTGTTCTTTAAGCCATTTCAGAGTTCACGATGCTTGGCGGAGAGCCCTAAAATCGGTGGATAGAAGCACTTTCTAGGGGAGAGGAGTCCAAAAATTGTGTGGGACCTTTGACCAGCTGTGTGATCAGATGGGGATGCGAAGAGACAAATGTGGGCCAGCCTTCACTTTGGGTCACCTGGAAATGGGGAAATGGTCGTAGTCAGAACGCCAATGGGAATTTTGAAATTGGAATATAATTGGGCATATTTTCTTAACCGATTTGGATTTGGTGACTGAAAACTTAATTGGGACTTGGACATTTAATTTGCAGATGAGAGACCTCGTCCGAATGCGAATTGATGTACCCGATTGCGCACTCTCTCAAGTGCTTGGCCAAGTGAAGGTCGGCAAGTGCCAACATTTTGCAGACATTGTCCTTGTCCAAAGAAGCACAAAGCTGGCGTTCACAAATAGCCTTCAACCGGTCCAGCTGGTATTTATCTGCTGCAGCCAACAATCCCTCGGCCATTCCCTCCTCCGCCAACAGTTTGGGCTCACATCCGGTGTACAGGAAGTGGAGCAGTTGGCCCAGAACTGGGGCAGAAATGTCCTCAATGTTGACCCTGTTGGTGCGAGATTCTTCCATTGCATGTTCGAACATGGCCGCAAACACTGGAGAGCGACAGGCCAGCACTGCCTTGTGGACCTGAGAGAAGGTATCACAGAAAACGGAGAACAATTAGCCCAGCAGACATTGAACTCCTTGCCGTCCGAACAAAGCACAAAATCTGCGAAAAATCCCTTCTCCAACATTGAACCCATATCATCGAACAATCGAATCTGGGGGACTGAACACCCACTCTGCGAGCTCACATTTACCTGGAATTGTTGGGATTTACAATTGCAGAAGCAATCCAAAATTCTAAGTTCACCTTGTCCACGACCATTGAGATTTCGCAGAATATTGAGAGCTGGTCATTCGGCAACAGTCCATTTTTCGGGTCAAACAGAAAGTCGCGTCGAATGAATTTGGGCCATCCACATCCTTTTCCTTGCCCAAATTTGTCCGCTTCTCCTTCTGATTCTTTCACATAGGCCTGCTCGCCGTTCGCTTTCAGGATGCAAAATTTGAACTTGGCATTGATTGATTTCGTTTTTTGGTTAGGCTCCAAACAAAGGAAAAGTGCCACCCAGTCCTTTGATTCTTCTTTAAAGCCTTTCGGATACAAACACAAACAGCATTTGGGCTGCTTCTCGCCATTGGGATCCGCACTGGGATTTGTTCAATTTTTTTAAATTGATTTTTAGCAAACCTGAATGTTGGACTTTTCAAAGATTCGCCAATATTTGTTGTGCAGAATGAAACATTTTCGATGGCCCAGCCATGGCTGAACCTGAATTGGAAAAAATCGATTTATCTGGTTGGGAGCAAAACGAATAGTCTCACTTGACAATTTTTAATTCGATTTTGCTCCAGTTTGCGTCAAATGCCATTGCCGAACTTCTCGAACTTGTGTCGGCCATAGAGAAGCGAAAACTGATTGATTTTAATTCTAAAGCGTTTTTATAATCTGAAAAATGAGAATTCTCATTGGATTAAAAATGAAATAAACGAATATTTTTAGCATTAAAAATAAAAATATAATTATTAAATCTAAAATGGAATGGCAGCGATTGGAATTAAAGCAGCATATGTTTCTCAATTGCAGAATAAAATAGGAGACAAACGTATATCGAAAACAACAACTGAATGAGAAACTTTTAGTGAATGTTTAAGAGAGATTTTGTCAAGAATGGGAACTTTTCCATCTTCCATTGATGTCCTTTCTTCGCCAGTTCAGAGATTGTTTAGGATGCTTGGCGATTTTGTTGGGAGACGAGAGCTGAAAATGATTGATTCAAGTGGGGGGCCAGGATGAGCATAAGATGTGACCTTTCATCACTTGTTTGAGCAGCTCAGGCTCGGACAATGCCTTCCAGGCGTCACTTTGCATCACCTGAACCGACCCAAATTGTTTGTATTCGTTGTTCAGCTCCACTCTGATTTGACTGACCTCTTCCGCATGGGCACAGATGTACTCAATGGACTGGGTCTTCAGGTGCTCGGCCGAGTGGCGGTCAGCCAACGCCAACATTGCGCCCACATTCTCTACGTTCATCTCCAGACAGAGTTGGTTCTGACAAAGCGATTTGAGTCGGTCCAGTTGGTACTTGTCAGCTGCTGCCAGCAATCCCTCGGCCATGTCCTCCTCCGCCAACAGTTTGGGCTCACATCCGGTGTACACGAAGTGGAGCAGTTGGCCCAAAACTGGCGCAGAGATGTCCTCAATTTGGACTCTGCCGGTTTGCTTCTCCTCAGTGTCATTGGTGAACATGGCCGCGAACACTGGAGAGCGACAGGCCAGCACCACCTTGTGCACCTTAACAACAGAAAATGATGAGCTCAGTTTGATTCGGCCATTTCAAGTTATTCAATTCATTTGATTTTGTTTCAAAATGACCTTGAACTCCTGTTGGTCCCCCGAACAAATCACGCAATCCGTGAGCAACCCATTCTCCAACAGTTGGCCCATGTCATTCACCAGACGACTTCGAGGAACTGGGCCCAGTGTTATCTGCTCACACCCAGTCGTATTGACCTGTGATTTTAGGGGTTTCATTCAAAAAAATTCGAATTATATTAATATTACAGTGTCCACGGCCATGTAGACTTCACAGAATATTGTCAGCTGGTCATACGGCAACAGTCCGTTTTTCGGGTCAAACAGAAAGTCGCGTCTAACGAATTTATTCTTTCCCCATACTCCTATGTTAGGCTTAAATTTGCGCGCTTCTTCCACTTCCATCACATTGGCGCGCTCGCCATTCGCTTTCAAAATACACCATTTGTATTTGGCGTGAACTGGAGCCGTTGTTTTCTTGGGTAGCAAACGAAGGTAAAGTCCCACATAGTCTTTTGTTGCGTCTCTGTCGCCATTCAGATACAAATTCAAACACCAATTGTTGTGTTGTTCGTCATCCCTGGAATCAATCATTTCAGTTTCGGAATATTTGGTTTGACAAACCTGAATATGGAACTCCGCAAATATTTGCCCAATTTTTGTGAACAAAATGAAAATTTTTCGATAGTCCACGTGAAGTCGTATCTGAACAGGAAAATTTAAAAAAGAATTTATGTAAATTGCAACGGATCTGAACCAACTTTGCGATTTTGTTTTGCGTTTTGCACCAGTTCTTGTTTTCGCCAGAAGAGTCCATATCGCGTCCAATGAGCGTTGGGGAAGAGAAAGGTTTCAGCGCTGAACGATTCAGTGCCAGGATGTTTGATGGGGCATAACTGGGGACAGAAACAAGGCTAAGACAGAGTTCTTAGACTCGTTCGATAGAGATAGAGCTATTGAAGCTCTAAAAAATGGTGTCAAGTCCAAATTGCTTGGTCCACAAGTTATGGCCAAAAAAGGGAGGAGATTGCCCGATTTTTCCAGGCATTTGGCCCTAACTTGGCAGCCTGAATAGGCCAATGGGTAGAGCACACTTTTATCCCTCCAGTGACATCCAATTCACATCATTAGCTCTAAATCTGGCTTAGCTATGGCCCTTCAAACACAATTGGCACCGAAATGTTCGGCACTGAAAGATGCCTGTTCGATGTTCGTCCAGGAGGTAAAATCCCCACTCGTTACATGACAACTCGTTACGCCCAACTCGTTACACCCAACTCGTCACAGCCCAACTCGTTACACTTTTCCCAACTCGTTATTCACAGGGGGGCCCTTTGGGTCAAAAATTTAAAATCGTCAAATTATAGCTCATTCGACTCCTCTCGACGAGCTGAGTCGAATAGTACCAGAATTAGGCCGAT
>VAHH01001142.1:0-14037 GCA_013357305.1 Radopholus similis | reverse complement strand
CAAATTATAGCTCATTCGACGCGCCTCGACGAGCTGAGTCGAATGGTACCAAAATTAGGCCGATCCGACCAATCTGGACAAAGTTTTGACATGTACAGTGGGGGCCGCAAGAGACATTTCGTACCTATAATAAAACGGCGACGTTTCGTATACCAGCGGGATTTGTTCATTTGTTGTTTGTTTGTTGCCCTACACAGATTACAGCTTAGCCTTTCATGCCTTCAATGCAATGGGGACTGAAAACGACTCCACCATCTGCCTAACGTGCTTCCGCTTGCGAAGATTGGCCAAAATTGGACTCTTGACGTCACCGAAGCTGGAAACTCGGATCGAAGGCAGATGATTCTCCTTCTGCTCATCATCATCACTGTTTCCGTTCTGCCGTTCCATGTCATGCTCCAACGAGGAGAAGGCAATCTAATTGGTAATTATAATTAGCAGTTACAGGATAGGAAAATATTATGTAATTGGTACCATTTCAGGCATTTCATGCTGCGCATCGTCAACAATCTCTTGCGCTTCCGGGTCGTCAATGTAGCCAAAAAGACTCATCACAATGCTTTTCGCCGCGACGCAGATGATGCGGAAAAGATGACTGCTACAAACTGGGCACGGGATGCCGCAGATCATTGCATCATGATTGAGGAGCCATTTGCGGACGTATTTGACGAGGAAGAAGAAGTTGCGAAGAATTCGAAACATTGTACGAACCAAGAACTGAAAAGGTTAATTGGAAATTGATAGAGAAAACATTAAAAATACCTTTTTAGGGAGTTGGTCAGATGCACAGGCAATGTTGTAGCCGATAACGAGAACGATGCTGACGAGCAGACGCTGCACAAGTGCCAGTCCATAGTCGCATGCAGCATAGATCCGGCCCGCCTAGAAACAAGTAGGTGCATTTTACAGATAGAAACGCAAATTAGAAATAACCATTATTTTGCGGATATTATCCAAACGCGGAGTCAGGGAACCCATTTTGTGTGTAGTAGACTCAGACGGGATTGGAGATTGAGAGACCTAAACAGTTCCTTTGTAAAAGAGGCAGGCCATCCAAAAACAGAGACTAATTGGGGGCAACGGTCACCTTATAAAGGGGACAAAATGCAAACAATCACCAATTGTTGACGATTACCAAAAAGAAAGAAAGTGCCGACACATTATAAAATGGCGATTGGCAATTGGATTAATGACCCCCTCCCCAATACAAATAACGCTGTTTATTCGCCCTGGGCTTCGCGCCCAAACTGCATTGGCACGCTCGCAATTATTGCTCAGCCTTAACTTCTTCATTTTTGCAAACTTAAAAATAGGTATAAGTACAAGTATCAACTTGGGTGGGTGATTTGCGAGCAATAGATCGTGATCTCTTTAGACCTTTACAGTCTATGCACAAATCCATTTTTGTGTTCAATACTGTCCTTTCCGCTTGTGTTCACCAAATGCTCAATGTAGGGCGTTGGCAGACGGCGAACAGAGAATTTGGTCGGCTCAGCCCAGTAGTAGCGGCGATATATATCGCGAAGCAGCGACAGCGAAGCGGAGCGTGACCGTTTTCTGCCCAAGTCACCGTTTTCCTCGATCTTTTCACTTTCAAATGGCAAGATTACGGGATTTAATTGTGCCACTACTCACACTACAACGCCTGCTTTTCGTGCCAAGTTTGGAGGCTGTTCGCGTCGTCGAATGGCCCTGGCACGCTGCATCATTCCGCGACGTCTTTGTTGCTGCGCAGAAGCATTCGCACCGTTCTGGCCGGTCACAATGCGGAACGAGGAAGACATTCGCACGGAGATCATTCGCTTCAACCGCGTACGGGCCGTCACAATGTCTGCATTGTAGGCCATGCACTCCAGAATCAGGAGGTTGATGCAGGCAGAGAAGATGGCCAGTCCGAAGAGAATGAAGAACAGCGTGAACAACACATAGCCGGGTTCGGTCAGCAAGCGTTGCTGTGTCTGTGCCGGAACGAAGTCGCCGAATCCGATCGTTGAAACTGCAAGCAATTGATTGAGAAAAAACGGTTGGCTCAAACTCACGTGTGATCATGCAATAGTAAGCGGCGTCGAAAATTGACCAGTTCTCGCGTTGGTGGAACACACCGGCTGAAATGTTGAATGAGAAATAGTGAATGTGCATTTTGCTGCGTAAACATGCTGACTTGCGACCGAGATGGTCAGCCATCCAATGGCAAACGAGACGAGTAGCAGATGGCGCGATTTGATCTGGACCAGCGCCTGAATGTGCCAGCGGTGTTTCAGCCAGCGCCCAATCCGGTCCAGGGCTAGCCCGATGAAATGGTTGATTCGCTCGCCCACAGACTGGAACATGACCAAGCCGAGAGGGATTCCGCCCAGCGCGTACAGCATGCAGAACAGTTTGCCGGCCCGAGTGGTCGGCGTTGAGTGCCCATAACCGATGGTGGTGATGACAACGGTGCAGAAGTAGAGCGATCCGAGGAAGTGCCATTGGCGGCCTGCCGCGTATGGAATCGACTGCACAATCACCCGTTCCAATTTTGCATAGTCAGCGCGTGAAAAGTTGTACTTTTTCCGCATTTGCCACTCGCGCCGCGCATTTTCTGCGCGCAGCCGCATGTCGGCTTCGTACTCGAGCATTGAGAACAGCGCGGCGCCCAGCGTCAAGTACAGAAACGTCACGGACGTGAGTAGCAGGGAACGCCGATTCTTGACCGCCTCGCCCCCGCCACCGGGCACCGTTGTGAGCAGTCCGGTCATTGAATGCCTCGGCAGGAACATTGGCGAAATTGGCACCGAAGAGGGCCTTTTATTGGAATTGGGCACAAAGGAGGGGGAGGAGGATTAGTGGAATTGGGTGCGGGCAAAGAAAGGGTGACGGGGATTTGAGCATTGAGAGCGCACGCACAGAGATGTCACAGAGCGCCCAAAAAGCAGAAAGGGAGTAAAAGAAGGCGCCGCCGTCACCCACTAATTCGGTGCAAATGGCTGGAAGGGATGTGGCCCATGCGGCGGCGCCTAATTTGGCCCCGAAATGCACACACTGCTTGCTCGCAATGGGATATTCCATTGGATTGCGCAAATGTGAAAGAAACAGCAAATGTGTGGAACAAAAGGGACAAATGTGTGATGGCATTTTCTCGCGTCTCCCCCCTTCGCTCCTCAGTAGCCGGGCGCCGTCCTCGGCGGCGGACAGTGGTCGCAACTTCCGCTTTGTCCCTGATTTCCTTGCGGCCCAGGAGATCCTTCGCCTCCTGGCTTGCCCGCCGCACCTATAGATTGGTTGCTTAATTTGATTTCGCGTCCATTTTTTGCGCTTGCCCGGCGTTCCGCTTTCCCCGGGCGGTCCAGCCGATCCGGGCGTTCCGTTCTTGCCCGGCTGTCCGGGTTGTCCGTCGGGACCCGCAGGTCCGGGTGCTCCAGGCGGACCGGGCGGGCCAGGTCGTCCGGGCACTTCCCTGAAATGGGCACGTGTTGAATCCCCGAATCCGTCCACATTTCCCATCCGTACCTTTGTTGTCCTGCTGCTCCAGGTGTGCCGGCGGCACCCTTTATTTGTTGGCATCAAATGGCTAATTACGCTGCACTCTCACCGGTTCCCCGGGCGGTCCAGCGGGTCCAGGCGGTCCAGGTTGACCGGGCGAGCCACGCACTCCACCATCTGCGTTTGTCTCATTTGTCTTTGTTGGCGTTCTGTATTGATTTGTTTACCCGCGTCCTTTCCATTCTCGCCGTTCGGGCCAGGCGGGCCTTTTGGCCCCGGAGGGCCAGCAGGGCCCGCTGCACCGGGTGGACAATTTTGGCAGCTGAACGAACATTTTGCGGGCGTTTTGGTACGCAAAATGCTCACAAGTCCACTTTCGGGGCAGGCGCAGGAGGAGGAGCTACAAAAGGAAACGAATGAATGGGTTGGACATGAACAACAGTTCTGGTTTTTACCGTCGGGTCCATTCTGGCCAGCCTGTCCTGGTGCCCCCGGCGCACCATCATTTCTAGAGAGCAGATGTTTTTTTCGCACAATAACACGGCTTAATTTACCCTGGTCTCCCGGGCGGCCCTGGGGGTCCTGGCGGACTTTGACCGCATCCACAGCACGCATTCGATCCGCCGCCGCCACGAGCTGGCGCTCTGCCACCGGCCCCTCCCCCGGGACTGTAGCCGGCGCCACTCGGTCCACCGGCACCGCCCACGCTGACTCCTGCACCAGGACCGGCGCCGGCACCTCCACCTGGGCTGCCGCCTGCGCCCGGTCGTTGACGACCGGCGCCCGATGCGGGGCCCGTTCCCGCGCCTGGACTTGCTCCAGCACCTCCTTGGCCGCCGGCTGGGCCTGCCCCGCCTCCGTTGTAGCCGGGCCCTGCGCCAGGCGACGCTCCTCCTCCACCAGCTCCAGGCCTGGCGCCTCCAGCAGGAGACGCGCTGCCACCGCTCGGACCCCCGTATCCAGGTCCAGCACCGCCTCCTGGACTGGGCGCAGGAGCGGCAATCGGAGGTGCCTCATAGCCGGCCTGGCGTTCGTGACGCGGCTGCACTCCGCTCATGAATTGGGCACGCGACACTTCGCGCCAAATGTTGCCGGCGCGCAGTTTGCAAAAGTCGGCCTCGTCGCGCATCTGCGAGTGCATGTGCTGCAAGTAGTTGTAGAGCATCGGCACGGACAGCACCGAGACGAGTGTGGCCACTACAGCGGTCGCCTGAACGGCAAAGCGCGTTGTTTTGCCAATCGCTCGTTTGTGCTGTTTTGCCGTTCCCCACCACTCCAAAGAAGGCGACCGCCCTCAAGGAGTCTGCCTCCCGCTGACGCTCCTTGTACTCTGCAGCGTCCATTCTGCGCGCCTCGCTGCAAAAAGGTGTGTCCAAAATGGCAATTATTGTCCAGGGAGCTCGCGACGCGCGAAAACGATGCGGATTTGTGCGCTGCCTTTTCGCTAAATGAGGCGAACAGCGAGGGAAAAGGAAGCATAGCCAACAGCAGATTGCGATCTCCCCCAGCATCGAGGGAAGGGATAATGGATGGCGGATGGACGAATTTTGCTTATATATCCGCACCAAACAGCATCAGCGGGGCAGGGGATCGGATAAATGAACGATGGGCACGATTGGAGAGGCATCACACAACAGGCGGCTGGGGCGGGCAATGGGACACGCGTGAAGAGAGCGGGACAAAGGGGTGGTGGCGGACCAACGGGAGATTGAGATCTGTGCAGCGAATCGCATGAAGAATTGGGGCGGCCAAGTTGCGCTGGAAATGGGCAGGCGGTGATCCCTTTTGGTCCCAAATGAGTGAGGGGATTTGTTCTGTTTGTTGGGCTAAATGAGTGGATGGGCAACAAATGAATGCATGGACGACGCAAGGCTTCCTGAACAAACTTGATTCCTGCCTTTCGTACGCCAAAAAGAACCAAAATGAACCCAATTTGGCGCGCAGATTGTGGTGGACATTGCGGTGGAGGAAAAAGGCAACCGAACGAAGCGAAGCGACCAACCGAAGGTGGGCGGGTGGACTTTCTCGTCGTCGTGCATTGTTTGTGCAAGGAAAAAGCGGCGACAACCACGCAGACAGAGAGTGCCGAACGAACCGGTTTTGGATGAGGGAAAGAGCAAAAAGGTGCGCTCAGAAGGAGAAGCGGCCGACGGAGGGGGGAGGAAGAGATCTAATCGGGACGAGTCCATGCTGCTCCGGACGGACGCCTGAGTGAATTTGTTTTTTAATGTGCCATCCTGTGGAGGGAAGTGTTCCCATTTGGGCGACCGAAAACAGCTTCAGCTTTAGCCGAACGGGCACGCGCGCACATTCCAGTTACATCGGCAGCCCGAAGGGGACTGCCCAATTGTCAATCAACTTGCACACAGCTGTGCCTCTGCTGATTGATGATCCACTACAATCCGGTCATGCAAATGTTTCCATTTGTTCGGCTGAGCAGCACAGCAGATGCGCGTGCATAATGGGGCTCATCGTCAGCAAAGGCTGGCTGTTTAGTGTTTATTCTTTAAGCTCATTACACTTATTACATAATTGTTCTTGCTAATTAAGTTTTTGGCGCGTTAGAACCCGATTGCTTTTTCTCTTAACAGTTTGACCCTTGACATGCGCAGTGCTTCAACGTGGATGTATTTGTTTTAAAATGAGATGCGACAAGAAAATGTGTGCTTTTGTGGTGGTGGGTTCTTTTAAAGCAAATTTGGGAGACAACAACACAGAGAGTCCGTCAGATCATGTTCCTGTTCTTTCGCGGTTTTTGAATGGAATTCTCTCCTCTCTTTTTGCAAGCAGAATTCACTTCCGGCCGAATCTGCAAATGGAAGCGTTCTTTGAAAATGCACGCGCAAATCGGCCACTGTCCAACCTCATGTAGGCGCTCTTCCTCTTTCCGAATCGCATGTACGCACTCTTCCGCTTCTCCATTCCGCCGAGCAGTTCCGCACCGTCGTCCAGCGCCATCAGTTGCGGCGCTGCCCTCTTGCCAAATCTGAAACGCAAAAGAGTGGAGCATTTCCAAATTTCCAATGCATGTGCAATTGGCCATTTTAGGCCATTTCTGTTTTGGACATTCAGGCACTTTGCCCGCCTGCAAATGAGCATTTGCTTGCGTTCACCTCATGTAGGCGCTCTTCCGCTTCTCCTTGTCCATCGGTCCACCACTGGAGCGTCCGAAGCGCATGTAGGCGGACTTTCGTTTCTGGACTTCCTGGCCAGCGGCCACGGCCACTTCTTGGCACAGCTCCATTTCGGGAAAGTGCTCGCACAGTTCGGACAGTTGCGTTTGGGCGTACGGAGAGAGCACAGCAGCCACCTGCTGGTGTTCAGCCTCTCCGGCGCAAGTGAAGCTGGACAGCAGGGAGAGCGCAACGAAGGGGCAGAGCACCAGCAGCAGAGAGGTGAACGTGGAGGAGGGCATTCTGCGACTGAGGGAAGTGTTGGAAATTGGAATGCGAATCTGAGAAATGTGCAGGAATGAACCGACAACACTGGCACCTGCGCTCAGAAATTGGCAAAATGTTATTGACCAGCGAGAACTATGAGCAAAGGCTTCTGGGGGATTTTGTACGTAAAAGTTGTGTGATGAGAAGGCCCAATGAAATTGGTCTCTCTTCATCAGCCAAGAAGACTCTGGGCATTCCCTTAATCCCTGAGACATAGAGTGAGAAAACTCTCCCGATTGTGTGTGCTTGTCCTTTTATTACGTGGAACAGACTGCTGAAGGGATTGAAGAAGCCTTCAGCGCGAGGGCAAAGGAACGGAAGCGAAGACCCTTTCCCAGTCAGACGGGATAAAGAGTTTGTGTTGCCTTTGGGCAGAATCACGCACCGGAACAAGTGCACACTTTTTGGCTGCGGAAGAATCAAAAAACACAGCGCTCTGGTTGAAGAGGCCAGAATGAGGGGCGCAAGTTGGCCACCACAATTTATTCGATGACTTTTTGGGGGCTGAAGGAAACCGGAGTTCCGGGAACGGTGCCCAAATTGGCATCCAGTGCATTAGCTAATTAGGGCGAGAGAGGCCAGAAAACTTTTTTGGGGCGATTTTGTCCAAAAATGCAGCAGGCCAGACAGACAAATGGGACACCATAATGCGAAATGCGATTAGCAATCAACAAAATGAAAGCGAGACAAAACAGCAGGAGACGACGACAACAACAACGGAAAATGACGAAAGACGGAGGAAAGAGGAAAGACATGATGAGAGGGGGTACGGTATTGGGGGAAGGAAGCGGGCAATGGGAACGGCGGGGATTAGTCCGAAGAGCGTTAAAAGGGGAGAGTAAAGGGAGAGGAATGGTGCTGGCCACCGGAAGATGGGGGCGATTGGGCAAGAGTGGCAGCGGACTCCCTCATCTGGGGACTGGCTTTATCATGGTCGCCCCACCCCCACTCAACCGCTCGTTGAACGGGCACAATAAACAAAGGACGCGGCACCACGCCAGACTGCCGAAAGGGGGAATGGCAGAGAAGGGCACCACAAGACCACAACCACAACATCAGTGTGCTGCCCCATCCCAACTGATGAAAACACACGCCCGGAACTAATGTGCTTGCTGTCCCTGTGCGCCTTCCAAAGGCGCATTATGGGCGCACATCAAGAGGGCGGAATGGCGGAGTGGATGCAGCCGACAGGGAGGCGATGTGGCCTTTTGGGCAGAATCCTGCACTGGCGGAGCGTTAACGGGACAAAAGGTGCCGAGGCAAAATTGGGCTGCTGCTGACGCCCTTTTGTGGGTGGCATCACAGTGCCAAAGGACAAAAGCCATTTCGGCGTCCGAATGCGCCCGGAAATGGCGGCGCATACCACACGCAAAAAAAGGCGCATTCTCGTACATGGCCATCCCCAAAGGTGACTTCGTTGAAAGGGAGAGGGAGTCCTGCAGGCAGATAGATCCATTTCATTTGGAGCCCGGCGAATGAATGGCGCCGCCGCATAATGGCACAAAACGGGGCAGAGGAGACATTCGATAGGGACACGACAGCAGCAGTCGGGGGCTGGCTGGGAGCACACGAAATTGTCCTGGCCAGCCAGAAATTGTGTGCAGCGAGCAAAAGGAGGAAAAGCGGGGGGCACCCACAAGGCCAATTAATTTAGAGGGGAGAACAACTGCAACGACCTTTGGGCACTCAATTGGCGCGATAAGAAGCGCCTGGGGAAGAGGGCGTGCCAAGTGGCCCTTGCGCCCGCAGAGGACAACACTCCCTCGAGGCCTGCCTCTGGCAGCACCAGATTTACGCGTGGCCCCTCTCTTCCCACGGCCCAAATGCAACGAAGTGACGGAGGTCCTGCTGCTGCTGCCGCTGTTGGTTCCTGGCGTGTTAATGAGCGGAATCCACGGCGCGCCAAGAGATGTGCGGGGGATGGGCCGACAGCCGACTGCCGCCCCTGGTGTGTGCTCTTGGCTGTGGGGACGTCATTTGTTCCATCGCAAAACAATTGTCCGCAGCTGCAGATTGGATTTGGCGCCACCACTCGATTGGCGCAGCCACTCTCCATTTTTCAATTTGGACGCGCGCGCCTGCAGAAGCGAGGAAATTGGGCCGTGGGGGCGCGGTATTTCTGGCGCAGGAGGCGCCGAAAAAGAGCGCCTCAAATGCGTGTCACCTCCACACACACACACCAAACAGCCAATGGCCCGCCCCCAAAATTTGTGCCGTCCATTATTCATCGAAGCCATTCTGTTCTGTGTGCGAAACCGACGACTGACTACTGACTGAACGGGCGCAAAGTGTTGGCGGCAAGAAATGGAAATGAGCGGGGGGCAGCCGTCCCACCGGACGGAAAGCCAAACATGAAACATTGATAATTTATGGGAAAAGCGGGCGGAAACGGTGGGCGATTGGGCGTGGAAAAGAACGTTTCAAAAATGAATGGAGAATCGGGAGATGAAAGTTCCGGCAGCAGGGGCCAAGGATGCGAGAGGCAGGACTTTTTTTGGGATTCAAAATGGGCCTAAAATGAACGCCTGGGAATGGAAGGGGAATGTGTTCCGGAAGCGAAGGAATGGATGACACCGCCAGACCGAACAATAAACAAAGCGAGTCCAAAGCACACCCACAAAAGAGGAGCCAAACACGGGGAGGGCCAACAAGCACAGAGAACAACACACGCTGAAACGACTAATCCGGACATCTACACAAGTTAAGGATCGAAAAAGGAGGCAGTGTTGGCCCCAAAAAATAAGCTTCAAACGCCATATGAATTGGGGGAACTCTCTTCCTTTTGGCCATCTTTTGACACATTCATTTGGCCAACTGGCCAAAATTGCAGCGGCAGAATGGGCACACGCACAAAGGGAATGTGGCGGCTGAGTGGCCCCTTTTAAGCAAAGACAAAACGATCACGCCAGGGCACAATTTTGGCTATTTTTTGAGCAAATTCCATTCTTGGATGCTCCGGAACGAACGGGATTTGGGACCAAATTTGGTCTTAGATACCAAACAATTTGGAAGAAATGGGTATAAAATATAATGTGCATTCTCAAAAGCATAACACAAGTGACGTGTGACGGTCTGACGGTGGTCTCTCTGGGTGCTGCGGTATCCATTTCTAATGACCTTGCGTCTTTTTTGTCTGTTTTCCCGCGTCGCTTCTCCAAATTCCGGCCGAAACGCATAAAACATAACCCATTCCAGGCTTTGCAAAGCCACTCCACCAACAGAACTCTGCTCGCCTGGGCATTCTCCTCCGTTTGGCGTCCCCAATTAAGTCAAAGGACAGGTACAAAAAGATACATAAATTTAGTCCCACGCTTCCTTCGGAAGTCACAATTGGAAAAAGCGCGGATATTTTTATTAAATCCAAATGGAAATTATTGATTCAAGTGAAGAGTTTCAACAAAAAATGTGGTGGATGGGCTGGTGGATACTGGACAGTAATCATTTGACGAACAAGACTGCGTTGAATATTCGTTTTTCGCTATTCGCGTTGAATAAATTGCCATTAGAAAACCAAATGTTCTGTCTGCCCTCTATGGCATATTCAACCTTAGACTGCCCAGTGACTGGCCAAGTTATGGCCAAATGTTAAAAGTTAAAACAATGAGTTTTTGACCATATTGCGGCCAGTCTGAATCTGAATACTAGCAGATAGATTCATTTCATTTCATTTCATTTCATTTGTGTCGTTGCTTTTAACGCCTTTCTTCATTGGAGTTGAAACTTGTACCTAAATGTCAATGTTGGTTCTTTTGTGAACATTTAAGTCAAAAGTCCAAAACAGTCTGATTTGTGATGTATGATGTTGATGTGCCTCTCATTTATCTTTCTATATGTTTGGTTTTGGTGAGTGACCTTCAGAATCCATACACATTCCTTTGTTCCTTGTTCCTCCTCCCACTGTGCCGAGACCACTTTTGCCGTCATCGCTGCGTCCGACTTCCTCGTTCCGTCCCCTTCCATTTGTGCCTCTGCCAATGATGATGATGGGGCTGCTGCTGTTGTCCTTGCCCTTGCGTGTGAAAGGTGCGACGCAGAAGTGGGCAGCAGCAATTGGTGAGGGGAAAAGGGCGGAGAGCCACAACACAACAGAGAATGTGCATCGATTTTCGCAGCACTGCGCGACAAAAGGGGGAAAGGACACTCACCCGGCAAATCTCCTCTTCCATATCTGCGCACACCAACCATTCAATTTCCTCCCCCCGATGGCGTCGCTTCTTCCCATTTTGCAATTCAAGCACTTCTCTTTGACAAAACATTGACAAAATGAAGGAAGGTTCTTGAACTGGTGGCGGGTACAGATTTCGCCAGCTTTCCAAAATTAGGCAATATCACCATTTTTGGCAAATATGTGACACCACACTCGACCTAGATTGGGGTCTTTTAGGGTAAGGTGGCTAGTTCAAGATTCAAGACTTCCGGCTGACATGTATGCCGCACATTCCTTTCTGGCGATGACGCATCCATCATTTGCCAAATCCGCATGCGCCAGGCGTTGCCAACGGACCCAAGCGCTGCCTAAAATGTGTCGGACGCACACTTGACTGACAAAGGCGGTGGAGTGGCTGTTGGCTGCAGCCGGCAACGGAGTGTTCCCGTGTGCCTTTCTGGCCCATTGCCTCAGTCGACCGCACCCAATCCTTGCTCTCGCCTCGTTCGCCTTCCATTTATTATTATACATATTTGTGCTGCCCCACTTCTCCATCCCCTCCAAGGTTTGTCGCTCGCCGGCGCTTTCCCGCGCTTTTTGCTTTTGCGCCGCATTTATTCTTCCGCTTTATTGGATTTGGCCGCGCGTGTGTTCCTCGTCATTTGCATTTCCAATGGACGCGCTGTTTTCGCCCGCATATTCAGTCGCTCACATTTTAGCGCGTTTTTGATGCAATTCCATAATAACACGGCCAACCAGCGGCCGTCATCCTACGCGCGCAGTCCCCAGCACTTTAGCGACACAAATCACTTTGCCGCAGGCCCTCAACCGACGAATGTGGGCGCCAACGGCAACTCGGCCGGCCGAACATGTCCCCAACTGACGCTGATTCTGATCACGGTAACTGTTAAATTAATGAAAAGCCGGGGACTTGTTTCCACCTGTTATAGTTGTTCCTGTTGCTGACAGCCATGATTCTGGCCACAATTGCAGTCATGAACCCATCTTGGCAAACGGTTTGTCCCTTACACTTTTGGTGTAGTATTTGGCGCTTATTCAGGTGGACATTCGCGAGTTCCAAGCGACCCACCATGTGAGTGGATTTGTGGACCAGATCCGAATCCGAATGCTTTCATTTGCAGCACGGCCTGTACACAGATTGCACGCGGGCAGAGCGAATTATGAGCAGCAATCGCAAGCTGGAGAGCTTTGTGGACAGATCGCCACTGCATTGCACATACAAGTTTGACCAGCACGCCGTGGACAACATCGAGGCGCAGATCCACGACATCGACTCGAATGCGGCCGCAGCGGAGGCAGAACACCACCAATTCCATGGTGAGGCCACAATTGTGCAGATATTTGATCGGCTCACTTCTTCAATGTTTGCAGGCTGGCAGAAGGCTGTTCTGGTGTGTTCGAATAAAAAAATAGAAACAAAGCGCCAAAGGCGCTTTTTCAAATTTCAAATGTAATTTCTTCAGATTTTCATTGGACTCTCGCTGGTCTCCTGCACTCTCGCCATGATGTGGGTCCTAACTTCTTAGTGCGACTTCCATTCCACCCTTTTCCTTTCCCCTCCAGAATGGGTCTGTGCGCCCCGTGCACTCCCGGCTGTGCAGTGCTGCACTCCATCAGCAGCTTCTTCGCCTGTAATTGGCTCTCGTTTGACCAGAGTCAGCGCTTCAGTTCCCATTTCCTTTCACAGTCCTGTTTGCTGTCACCGCTGCCTCCATCTTCTTCTTCGCGGCACACCGTGTGGACAGCAGATTCGTGCAAGGACTGGTCGGCACATACGAGGTGACCAGTGACCACCACAATAGATGCCAATCGCCGAAAGCGAGGGGAATGTAATTCCTCCTCTAATTTGGTAGAAGACTCCTCTATTTGAAATGAACTAAATAATAACAAATTTCAAGCTTAGCTTACGAGCCTAACGTGTAGCGCTTAAACCCTAGGCAAGCTTAATTTGTTACTACGTTACTACTTACTAGGTAGGTAGTCCAAATTTCACATATTTCAAAGTGATTGGCGATGTGTTATTAATTAGATGAGTTTTCTACCAAATTAGAGGAGGAATTACACTTATCCGATTGCCGACAAACGTGCCCCCACTCACTCCAATTCCAGCAACAAATTGGCGAGGCCTTCTACTGCTACCTGATCAACTGCATCCTGTTGATGCTCGTCTTCATCCTGTCCATCATTGGCGCCTACCATGCGCTGCGCAGTTCCCGCGCGGCGGAAGAGACGACGATACTGATGACGAGGGAGCAGATGGCCCCACTGGCCGGCTCCTGGATGGGCCACAACGGAATTGTGTTGGACAAGACGTCCGTCTGAATTTGAACGTGTCACACTATCTAGCCAAGCGACTCATTGCGACTCTGAACAATTTTGCCACGCATCCAATTGCCATCTTTTTTTGTATGATTTGTCCTTTTTCTTGTTTTTCGTGCTGCTTATTATTTATAAAATCTTTAATTTTGTTACTTTAATTTGTCTGCCCCTCATTGATGGACACAAAGGTGTGGGGAAGAAGCGGTGAGAAGAGAGTACATTGAGTGGAGAGAGTGGCAGAGAAGCGGGGGGAAAGAATCCAAAGACGACTCACCCCATCTAATCGTCACAATGCATTTGGGGTAAGGGAGAGTTTTAATTGGTTGTTCATAGTCATAGCTCTTGGTTCTCCCTTACTTTCATGTTTGCGTGGGAACTGAGAACAATCAAACAATTTATAATTTATATTTAAGTTGATTGTTGGTTTTCTCAATCAAATCATGCACTCGTTCGTTCACGTGAATTCCTACGGTCACATTTTTTCGTATGTGAACTGTGTCAAGAACCCGTGCAAATTTGTGCTCTCCGCGCAGATCAATCGGGCGTACAATTGCGCGGAGCACTGTGCGGGTGTGACTGGGCCCGGGTGTCAGCACGGCGGATACCGGCACCCGAATGACTGCACAAAGTGCCAGTGCCCGACCGGAC
>VAHH01001141.1:0-14050 GCA_013357305.1 Radopholus similis | reverse complement strand
TCGCCAATTTCGAAAACAGGGATCAATTTCAGCAATGGTTCGAACGCGAAGAAACGTGGACCAGGTTCATAATGTGTTATATTTACCTATATCCTTATTGGGCCAAGCGATTACGTTTTGCTCTTTCTTCATTGCCGGATCCGTCCTGCTTGTTTTCATCTGGATCCGGCTCCCGGAAACGAAGAAAAAAGAACGCGGAGACATCAAAATATTGAACAAACGGATCTTTATTAATGACTATTAAATTTATATTTAGATGGTCAAAAACGACAATTTTGGAAATCATCCAAAGGAGTTTAACCGAGATATTGCCTTCATTCTTCCATTTCATCTTCATGTATTAGACTCGAAATCATTTCGCTTAGTTCCTCTTCGGTCACACTTGACTCCCCGACCTTTTTGAACAAAACGATATATTTGACTAGGTTTTATAAAAACCTGTACGCCGTTTTAGTCGGAGTCCAGAGCGATGAGGACAACTTCGACATTTTTGACGTTGATCTTCTCCTCCATCAGCTGTTTTAGGGTGTCCAGAACGACTTTCTTTGCCTCGCCCATATCCATCTTCTGCAATAATCCGAACTTTAGAATCTATCGGAATCCGGCAAACAGTATGGACACGCCAAACGGACGGCCGGGACGGATCTGTACGAAATTATGGGTTGGATGAATAACGGATTTTCCTCCCCAAATCCACCTCCGAGTCATCGTCGCCAAAGTGGCCATCAAGTCGTATCCATCCGGCAAATCCATTTCTACATTCTTAGCCCCAAAGCCCGTATACTTCGTTGAAGTGCCTCAAAAACGGATTTGGAACTGAAACGACGCTATTCGGGCAGACCTGAGGGTTGGCATTTGCTGTCGGCGGAGAGCTGCCGTTTCCGCTCGATTGGCTGTTGATCACTTCGAATGAGCAGGCGGAAAGCGAGTTCAGGCGTTCCCGAAATAGGAGTAACAATTGTTTGGTTAAACGCATAAACTGCCACCCGCAAATCCTTGTTAGTGCGCGACTTCTCCAGGCCATGTTCAAACATGGCTGCGACGGACGAACATCTGAGAACGACATGAGAGCACACCTTTGTGGGCCTGTTGATGAACAAAGTGCATTTAAAGAAGCCTAGCTCTGGAAATGCCAAGATGAGTTGTTCAATTGAGTCAATCTCAACGCCAACGGAAACCTGAAAATTAAAGGAAATTAGTTAAACCAGCCACTGATTGAATTCTTCCTCGCTAGCCAATGTAATGATGTTTTGGTACTCCTGACATTTTCGTTTCGGTGTTGGAGGTTTGCTGTTCTCATCATTTTCACTCACTAATTCGTAAATAATGCTGAATTGGCTAGAGCCTTGAACATCTGACATTATTCTGAAATAGTTTGACATAAACAGGTCTAATCTGTGATTATAGGCTTGATCTGATCAAGCCTAGATAAATCTCCTTATTTTTTTATAGTTGTAGTCTAATTCAGTATGTTTTGTAGTCTAATTAAATATGTTTTTTTGCTGTAGTCTAATTAAATATGTTCGATGATAAACAAACAATTATCCAATTGATATAGCCTTTGTTGACGTAAAATGGAAGATATCTCAGGTCTTTAACCCCAAATCACCTTCGATCCATTTATCCCGAAAGCTTTAATATGGGCCTTTTCCAAGCTTTCCTAGGTAATGGGATCATTTGTGCTTGATTGGCAAAGTGTTTTATCGAATTTGCTTATTTTTCATTGTTGCGGGGGAAAAAATATAATTTGCGGGGAAAAAAATACATTTTGCGGGAAAAAAAATATATATTTGCGGGAAAAAAATATTATCTCTTCTTAAATGCATGATTAAGTAAACATATTTATTTTCCATTGCGAATATTGAGCTTGACTTTGGTTGGCTGCACGTTTATTGCTCCGATCTGATATGTAGAATGATGGATGCAATTTCCATTGTTACTACAAATGCAAGCAGATCTAAAAGAATTGGGCGCCGCCGCCGACACCACATGTGTTTGGTGTTTTGGCTTTTCGCATTTTCACGGGTCTTCTTCAGTTTGCTCTTTTTTCTCCTCGATTCTACTTGCTAGGTACATATTTTGACTTTTTGGCTTTTGACCAAATCCGCTTTCACGTTTTCCATTTTTAAACAGAGTTCCATCCAGTTTCCCGAATCCTGAAGGTTCCAAATTCCAATTTTACATTTCGTACCCATGGGAATTTGTCCCATTCGTTCCAACTCTTTTATCTGGTGAAGAAATCTGTCACAATTCACAAAGTTTTTTTCCCTTTATTATAAACGAGGACCAAAGTTTGAAGTCAGGCAATCCGTGTTACAGTTTTTAGCTTTGAGTGTGCTTACTGCTCTTCTTTCGTGCTTTTGCTTTATTTAAGTATGTTGCTGGCGAACGAAGCCTAAATGTCACTAACTTGCTCTCGCCTCGCTTCGCTGGATATGGATATGGGGGGAGTGACCCAGGGACCCAGCCCAAAGTGAGCGCAAGTCGATACACATTTGTATTAACTGGGGATGATGCACTGCTGTTTGTTTTCACTGCGCCCAAGCGCCCATCTTTTCCCATTTCTCCACTCGCTTTACCATTATCGGCGGCACTCAAAATGGCGCGCGGAAGCAAAAGGACAGAGCCAGAGCCGAGGAACGAAGAGACAATTGCACCATCTATTTGTGCTGCGCAAAAACTTGAAATCCCAAATGCACCGTCAGTGGCGCTCGCGCAATTATTTTGGGGGCGGAATTTCGCGTGTTTTTTAATCTCTCACCAGCTCAACACATCGCGCCACCACCAATCACGAATTCACAATAAATAATCGCGGAATCCATCGTGTTCAGCCTAACCAAACAAACACTATATTCCCCGCGCAAATTTCGATCATCACACGCACACCGCAATCAGCCAGCAAACAAATGTCGGCTGCTGGCAACACGACAACCAATGGAGTTGCTGCGCCAAATTTGGTGAGTGGTGATGAGCGGAAAATAATTAAAAAATCTTACGAAGAACGAACAAAAAATGTGTTTGTTGCAGCCCACTCCCTACCGAGGCGTACTGGAAGAGCGCTTTGAGCCGGGCCAAACGATGATTGTGCGCGGTACGCCCACTGAGGAGGCGCGCCGCTTCAACATCAATTTGCACAACAAGTCGGCCGACTTCAGCGGCAACGACATCCCATTGCACATTTCGGTGCGCTTCGACCAGGGCAAGGTTCGAATTGGGCATTGAGGGGTCGGTTGGGAGACAATGGTTATTTGATGTGCCATAACTTGACAATGAATTTAACTAGAAGAGAGATCCCAAAAGTGATTTGCAAGAGCTATGGAAGCGCCACAAAATGGCCTTTTAACGATCAGCCTGCTCGCTTAATATTGGTCCATTATCACACATTCAGATTGTGATGAATTCAATGGCCAAGGGCGAGTGGGGCAAGGAGGAGCGCAAGAGCAATCCGCTGAAGAAGACGCATCCATTCGATGTGCGCATTCGCGCCCATGACAGCAAATTTCAGGTTAAAATTCGTTCAAATCAAAATGTCCAAAAAGAAAGAGTCGGAATCGAGAGGTCGGGATTTGCCATTTGAATTCAAAGCAAGAACGGTTAGAAGCCAATGTGCGGCTCTTGCAGATCATTGTGGACGGCAAAGAGTTAAAGGAATACGAGTACCGGTTGCCGCTCCAATCGGTCACCCATTTCTCCATTGACGGGGACCTGACCATCCAATACATTGTAAGCTAAGAAAATAATTTAAAAATAATTTCTAAAAAATTAACATCATTTAAAAATTGGCCTTTTCCAGCACTGGGGAGGCAAATACTATGTGAGTGCAATTCATTGAAGCCCATTCCACAATTTTCCATTCAGCCAATTCCATACGAGACGGGACTGCCACAAGGCTTCCCGATTGGGAAGCGCCTCCAAATTTTCGCCACTCCCGAGAAGAAGGGGCGTCGATTTGTGGTGAATTTGTTGCGCAAGAACGGCGACATCGCACTGCACTTCAATCCGCGTTTCGATGAAAAGGTTTGAATTTGAAGCAAAAAATGGGAAAGCAATCCTTTAGACTGGTGATCTCGATGATATAAAAAACGGATATGATTAATTCGCGACTAAAAGTGGTTGGAAAATGCCAACAAATGTTTTGGTGGGAGTACTATTGATTCCGATTTTTCAGCAAATGCCATAAAAAACGTATGGGATTCGAACCCTTTTGGAGGCAATCTAACACAACAAGGTATTCGAAATGATACCAGACAACCGGCTATATGTGCTTTAGAATCAAAATTCAAAAATTTGTTATTAAATCAAATCAAAAGGCACACAAATGCACTTATAGTTTTATAGTAGGTACTCCTATAGAAGTCAGGAAATTTATAATTTATGCGCTCGTTGACTATTTCCTATTCTATGAGTGTTTAATAAATTCTCTAAAGCTATTTGAGTTGAGCATGAGATCACCATGGCTTCTATTTACATATTGGCATTTACAAAACATTATCAAAAAATTAAAATGATTCAGGCATTGATAAAATGTAAGTATAATAAATAAAAATTCCAAATGTTGACAGGCGGTTGTGCGGAACAGCTTGCAAGCAGGGGAGTGGGGCAATGAGGAGCGTGAAGGCAAGAACCCGTTCGAGAAGGGCCACTGCTTCGACTTGGCAATCGCCAACGAGTCCCAGTGCTTCAGTGTAAGCGAATGTTGTCTTTAAATATGCGATTGAAATTTAATTTCGATTTCATATGGTCTGCAGATCGCAGTGAATGGCCAGCACTTTGCCGATTTTGCACATCGCTCTGAGCCCAACGACATCTTCGGACTGCAGATCCAGGGCGATCTCGAGGTGAAAAAAGTTTGAAAATGGAGAAATCCCTGGCCATCATTTGTGGTCATTTTCGAGCCAAATCACGTTTTTGTGCATAACTTAGGAACAAATCTTGATCAAAGAATGAACCCACGGGCTCATTTGATAGCCCAAAATGGTGGCTATTTGACCAAAAAGGGTCCATTCAAATTCGTTCTCAATCCTTGAGATATGATTTTATTGAGTGAACTCAGGCCAAGTGTGCCTGGTTTGACCAGTTTTTGGGCCCTAACTTTGGAGTGGTTTTGGCCAAACGAGTCCCCACTCTTAGATATCCCCTTATATTGGCTATCCAAAGACATAAAAATGTTCACTCTTGTTAGGTTGCTTCATTTTCTTAAAATCCTGAGCCTTTGTATTTGGGGCATTAATTTGTTTATTTTCCAGTTAACCGGCCTGGAACTGGTATAACTATTGGAGATTGGGGTGAGAGAAGAATTGCACCTGTGGGCGCCTTGTACACAGGGAATTGAATAAACATCCTGAACCAAATGTATTATATTACTTAAAGCATTCGATACCTACCAATACTTTCGTCGCAATCCGACCAATCAAATATCAAATTTGGCAATTTAAAATATTTATTTTCGAGTTTTTAGTACTAAAAATACTATGTTTGGTTGGATTATAAAATTATAATCAAAAAATTAACTTTTTGGTCGGATTGCCATAGAACCCAATCCCAAAAAACCTTTTCCGCAATACCTCCAATTCTGTCAAATTCTCTTCTTTTTCCCCAACATTATGCTTTAAAGCCTAAGAACCTAAGCTCCAATTGCAATTGTATATTCTTGCTATTTGTGTAGAAACTATCTATATGTTGGCGTCGAAACTGGAAATCCGTCGAAACTGGTTTCGACTAGTCGAAACTGGTTTTAACTAGGCGAAACTGGTTTTAACTAGTCGAAACTGGAATAAGCTTCAAAATTGTAATTTTCACGTGGGGAATAGATTTTTATCGACTCAAAAGAAATAAAAACAATCTGAAGAAATAAATTTTAACGTGACGGCAATGCAATTGAACCTGACAGCCGCGCAGGCGCAAGAGCTGGCCGGCTCCAATCCCGACTACGTCATCCAGGACTTGTACAACGCGATTGCGGCGACGACTTCCCGGAGTAGGACTTCTACATCCAGGTGATGAGCCAGGCACAGGCGGACGCCCACCGCTGGAACCCGCTCGACGCCACCAAGATCTGGCCGGAGACCGACTTCCCCTGGACCAAAGTGGGCCGCTTCGTGCTGAACCGGAACCTGGAGAACTACTTCGCGGAGATCGAGCAGGCGGCGTTTGGCCGGCCACCTCCAACGTGTACCATCCGCCACCATTTGGGCCAAGGCCTTCCGGCAATGGAGTCGCGTCAACTTCCCCACTGCGCTGAACAGCTTCCCTTGGTGTAGCGGCTGATCGCCGAGCTGGACAAAAATTTCCCAAATTTGCCAGCGAATTCCGGAATTCGCCGCTCGGAACGGCGAATGTGAGAAATCTCGTCAATCAGACAACACGAATTTATTATTGCTCCCCGGTTCAATTGCATTGCCGTCACGTTAAAATTTATTTCTTCAGATTGTTTTTATTTCTTTTGAGTCGATAAAAATCTATTCCCCACGTGAAAATTACAATTTTGAAGCTTATTCCAGTTTCGACTAGTTAAAACCAGTTTCGACGGAATTTTCGTTAAAACCAGTTTCGCCTAGTCGAAACCAGTTTCGACGGATTTCCAGTTTCGACGCCAACATATACATTTGCGTCTAGATTCCATTTAATTTCCAAGTCTATTAACTAAATAATACTTTAAAATACATTTTTATCTTGCCCAATGCCTAACACCACCAAACTACAGTATTATGGATGTGAATAAATATGTGAACTTATTTAATGCCAATGATCAGGATTAGAGGATTAAACTAATACATTTTTGGATGAGAAATATTTGCAAATGCAACAGCAAATTGTGTGTGTGGCACTGATGATGTATCTTTGGTCCAGGGAAAGGACTGGCATGGCTGTGAAAAATATGCAGAATCAGGCGCATGAAATTTAAAGAATGGCAAGGCACACACGCAAATTAAAAACGATTTGTGCAATTAGAGATGATAAGGGGAAATAATGGAATAATATGCGTGGCAAGGCGCTCCTTTGGTTGCGAATGTGTGTGAGTAAATGAATTTTGAATGGACAAAAAATTGGCAAGCCGGATGTTAAAATTTCAATTTCTCGGCACTCGTTTGGGCAACAGAGACTTTAACAAGCTATAGCCTGATAAGGAATAGACCTAGAAGAAAGACCCCAAAAATGATTGAATAGATCACTAGAAGCTCTACCAAGTGGCACTTGGATTGAATTGATTGGTCCAGTTTGGGCCTAGGTTATCAGAAAAAAATTCCAAAAATCCCCGATTTTTTCAAACATTTGGGTCATAATTTGGCTAATTTTTGGGTCAGTCGAAAACTTATTATTAGACCATTGGATAGAGTAAGTACTATTTGAGGTTTCCAAATGGGCATAAGATTTAAATTTTCGGCTTAAGCCTTAACCGAGATATACCCTTCTCAAAGGTCCCCCGTTGCCCAAACGAGTCACGAGAACCTATAAATGGTCATGATGTGCATATAAATATTAATTTAAGGCATTGTTGTGTCCAATTTTTGTTTTTACTGACTGTGAACCCTGACTTGCTGCCTCACATGACCACGCATTTGGGCTTGGCGCTCGATCCGGCTGCGCCGCTTCCTCGCTTCGTTTTTGCGGAAGAGGCGCCCTTTGCGCCGCCGTTCTTCGCCTGGCCGGGCGTCTCCTCGGCCGGGAAGCTCTTCACAATGCGCACAATCTCGTGGAAGGCGGCGTCCACATTCACCGGCGGATCCTTGGCCGACGTCTCGATGTAGGGCAAATGCAGCTCAGTGGCCAATTGACGGCCTTGCTGCTCAGAGACTGAAAAAGAGCAGACCTATGCCAAGTCTAAGCGTAGTTAGCCTAATACTAAACCTATTAAGCCTAAAGGTTAAGCCACTTCTAAGTTCTAAATGAAGTCAGGCTTCGAATGCACAGCTTGATGGCCCCGGCTAAAATGCGGCTTTGCTGGGTCGCCAGAGTTGGTCATTGATTTGTATAAGTTCAGGGCTTATTAACCAGTCCAACGAATACATGGGAGTTCATTAGGTTCCATAACATAATCCACATATATTATAGTCAGTCGCTCATTGATATGCTATGGTGGTTAAGCAATATTTTTTCGCGTGACACTTTTGCCTGGACAATGACGACAAATACCCTCAAAACTCTATGAATCCTGGTGCTTTTAAATGGTCGTCATGTCATATTGCTTAAAAATGACCTCACATGTCTCGAATTAGAAATTGTGTATACTAAGTTCATATTTTCTTATGCCTAAATCGGGCTGAATCATGCCATCAAATTTTGTTCTCCAATCATTGATTGCACACCTTTTCTCTGGCCGACCAAGTCCACCTTGTTGGCCACCAACAGCACCGGGTACTCGGTCCGGTCCTTCACGCGCAGCACTTGCTGGTAGAGTTTGCGCGCCTCCGCAAAGCTCTGCTCATCCGTCACCGAGTAGACGAGTAGGAATCCGCGCCCACTGCGCATGTACTGCTCGCGCATGGCGGAGAACTCCTCCTGACCGGCGGTGTCCAACACTAAATTGGAGCCAACCAATTTTGATTTGTCATTTAGGCGACTGGCAGAATTGATGAGCCATAACTCGATAAGGAATGCAGCTAGAAGAGAGAGCCCAAAAGCGATTTGATAGAGCCAAAGATGGACTATAAAATGGCATTTGGGCTGGGAATTGATTGGTCCAGTTTTGGCCTGGTTTTGGGCCAAAACGGGGGAAATGCCATCAGTTACGGAATTTTGGCTTAAACCTTGATGGAGTTAATTGCTCGTCAAATCTCCCGTCGGGCCCAAACGATCGGCTCCGTCAAACAAACCGTCCATTATCACCCATTGGCCGTCCACCTCGCAGTGCTGGATGTACTGGTCCTCGATGGTCGGATCGTAGTAGTCGACGAATTGTTTCTGGGAAGGCAAATGCGAATGTGGTGATAGACAATAAAGCTTTTGCTTTGGCAAAAATGTGATCAGGGACCTAAAGAGCAAGTAACCAAGGAATGGGCACAGGCTCTTCTCAAACCCCAATCGTTCGCTTTGATTTCGGCAAGATTCTAGGATATGCGGAATCAGATTAGTGTTAAATTCCGTACTGCTGGATCTTGCCTTTGACATTTGGACAATGAGAATTTGTTCGGGGAATTGAACCCGATGGGTACTCAATGGAGATCACGAGCACTCTACCATCCGGTCACATGAAGCCTTTTAAATACGATTCAACCTGCAAGCAATGGCTTCAAACAAACTCTATTTGCATTTTTTTGGATTTAATGTGAGGTATGTAGATATCAATTAAGTGTTAATTTTGTAGTGATTTCTTCGACTTTAAGTCGATATTGATCTATGACATGTAATGTTATGAATTTGATTAGTCGAATGGCAAATTGGTAAATGCTTTAATCAGATCCGAATCTAACTGATCCAAAGCTCAATGAAGATAAATTAGATTAATTGTCTTGAGCTGGTCTGAATTTAGTAGATCAAATCTCACTGATCTAAGGCCATCCTTATCATTGTCGCCACCAATCAATAAAGCTGAATCAATATTCTAATAGATTTTTGCTGTTCAAACCTGGAAGAATTGGATGGTCAGTGAGGATTTGCCGACACCTCCTTCTCCGATCACCACCAATTTGTAGGTGGGCAGTTGCTGGTCACCATCCGGCGGTCGCTTAATAGCACTGGCCATCACAAATTATGGGGAGATTCGATCTGAAATTCTAATCCAAAATAAAGTAATTGAAACGCATTACATTGAAATACCAATCAAAGTGATAGCTGAGAGGGTAATTATTTAATAAAGTATAAGGTAGAAGTAAAAGTTAATTAAAATTCCAACATCAATATCATTAGTATCTAGTATCTCCTGATAAAATTTTTATGGCATGATATCATTCAGCACTGATCAGGAAAATGGTGATTTTTGGTGCCTGATTCACACTATACTGCGCAAAAATATCTAATCATGAGCAACAACTGCCTTTTGGTCGAATCATAAATACCTACCTAGTATTACGAATTTATTATTGCGGTTGCGGGTATTTGCGAAATATGTGTATTGCAATTTGTCTCGGTCTCGTTTTCTAGTTGACGTCAAAAAAATTGGGAATGCAAGGTCAGAGCCGGGGGCGAAGCTCATCGCGCCCGCTCGGTTCGAATCCGCAATTGATCAAGATCAAGCCAAAATCTGTCGCCGCCTCGCCGGCGCCGGTTACGCAAAATTTAGCAGGACATAAGTATAGGGGTAAAAGGCAGAGAACTAGACATGTCTCTCCCGTCTATCTATTGTTTTGTAATGTCACTGTCTAATCTCTATTTTTCGTGCACTCATTCTTTGCCATTCCACATTCCATTTCCTGTTTTCTCAATCTCATCATTCATCAAGGACGATGACTTGCCTTTTCTCTCACTCTCTTTATTCAGTGTTCTCTTTCCCTAGGATATAGCCATTTCTTAGGAAATTCGTGTCAAAAATTTTTTCGGAATTAAAAGCAACTTAATAGGTATATGTATACCTAGGTTATAGGTAGGTAGGTACCTAGGTAAACGAGTGATTGTCGTTTCTTGAAAACAAAAAATGATCTGTTTCTTAAGAGAGCCCAACAAGGTCCGTAAGTATCAGAAATTTGGAATAAAAAGTGTACATTATATCTATGTATAGGTAGGTACCTAATGTACGATCAATTTCAAAAATTAAACGGATCGAGACTTGGAGACATTAATTTTTTCATAGCTGATATTTTTACATTTTAACTTTTAATTTGTCATTTGACCCTTTGTTTCGTTTTTGCTCTCCTTTTTTCCAAATATGAAGCAAAAACGTGACTGACTTGATTTGTTGATTTGTCTGTGGCCGCGGGGGGATGCGTGACCTAAATATTTCTGGTGCTCCGGTTCCCGCATTCCTCCACAGATTGGCGCGTCAACACGATTGAGTTGCAAAGCGCAGCAACAAAATGGGGGAGCGGGCACGCCCTTGTTGGATGCGAGAAATCCGGCTTTGGCGCGGCATGCCGGCGCCCACTGAGATGTCAATGGAGAATGGATGTCAACCGTGAAGGAAGAGAACATTAAAAAGACGATCAGTCATTTTAAAGGGCGTGTCGTGTGTGCATGTTTGCTGCGCTTTGCGCTATAAAAAGGGTACCAAGAACACCCAAATGGAAACATTCTGTGCTCAACATCAACAGCTCAAAGTCGCCAAAAAGCACTGATCTTGACTTCGTGACTGATCAACGCCCAAGAAAACGAACTAGTTATCCACAAATATCATATTACCTATATATCATATTCACACAATGTAAGCTAAAAATCAATTTTCAAATTTATATTATTTTAGCTAAGAATTAGCAAGCCCAAACGAAAACACTGTAAAAAGCAAATCTCGACACCAAAAAGGCGTTGAAATGTCCGTGAACAAAGCCACCGTTGGGGCAATAGCCGCGTGCGGCGCCACACTGTTGCTCTGCCTGTACGGCATTACTGCCATTTACGGCGAGATCCAGGCGATTTGGGCCGAGCTGGACGCCGAGATGGACCAGTTCAAGTCGCAGACGGACCACATGTGGCGCGACATGCTCACCATGGGCGCTGGCACTCCCTCGAACCGGGCACGCCGTCAGGCCTACGGCGGCTACGGCGCCACCGGAAACCAGCAGCCAGCTGGCCCAGCCGGCTATGGCGTTGGACCCGGCGGTCCAGGAGGAGGTGGACCGTCTGGCGGAGTTCCACCAGGCGGAGGACCGCGAGGCGGACAGCCTCCGATCGGTGTGCCGCCGGGCCCGTCCGGAGGACAAGGCCCGCCCACGAGCTTCTCGCACGCCGGCGGTCCCGGCTGTCAATGCGTGCAACAGAACAACTGTCCGGCTGGTCCAGCCGGACCACCGGGTGAGTCGGGACCGCCTGGACAGGCTGGCCAGCCGGGCAAGAACGGAGTGCCCGGAGTGGAGGCGCCCAACTTCCAGAATGAGGGACTCAAAGGCTGCTTCGTGAGTGCTCCGTTTCAACATTCAATGCGCCTCAATGGTTCAACTGCATCGTTCAGAACTGTCCAACCGGTCCAACGGGACCGCCTGGCGCCGCCGGCAGACCAGGTGGACGCGGCATGCGTGGGCCGAAGGGCAATCCCGGCTTCCCGGGACGCGACGGCATTCCGGGGGTGCCGGGCGACCAAGGCGCCCAGGGAGAGGCGGGCCGCGACGGCAAGGCGGGCGCACCCGGCGAGCGGGGAGCGGACGCGGAGAAGCCGATCGGCCGCAAAGGCCCGCGTGGACCGCCCGGCGAACAGGGTGCCGAAGGCCCTCAGGGCGCACAAGGCCAGTCGGGCGCGCCCGGAGCGGCGGGCCCGGGCGGCGTGCAGGGCCCGCCCGGCTTCCAGGGACCGCCTGGCGCTGATGGGGAGGAGGGCGGCCAAGGCGCGGGCGGCAAACAGGGCCAAGACGCCGAATACTGGTCAGTGCATTGGGGCCGGAAATGGTCGTGTACTGCTTGAACTTGATGGTCTCGAGTTCATTCAAATCAAACCGCATTCAATGAATGTCTCATTTAATCTATTTGGTTTACAAAATTCAACTGCTTGAACTTGATGACCTCGAGGGCATGGCAAAGACACCTCCCACTATCAAGATTAGTACTCTCGAGATCGTAGGGTTGTCCAAGATGAAATAAATTAGATATTGGTGTCAAGAGAAATAATGTTATCATAGAGAGTTAGAGAGGTTTGATTTATGAATGCCCTTTGTCCTGAACGCGAGGAACTTGTGTTCATATGTAGTAGGTTCGAGCAGTACAAATACATGTCTACCTATAGATTCCCCCCCCCCCCCCGCAGAATTCTCCCCTGCCTAAACTTACTATTTCATAGTTTTCCCCATCCAGAATTCTCGACATTTCAGGCCTAAAGGATCACAAAAACAGCCTAATGTCTCAATACCGCTGGTAAACTGTTGAATAGTAGCAGGGGGTAGGGAGGAATTTTCTTTGGTAGCGCAAATACATACAAACCTACAAACTAAATATACCAAGTGAAAATTGATGTCAAGAAGCCATTGTCGACACAAGGACACAACCAGACATCCATCCAAATATATGCAATTCGTTCAGCCCGTGCCCGAACCGGGCGGGGGAACAACAACGGTCGGGCGCGCGCGGCGCTGGTGGTGGCACGAGCAGCGCTGGCAGCGCGTCGAGTGGGGCAGCAGCAAGCGCTGGCGCCAACTACCGCCAACAGCGGCGACAACGACTCAAGCATCGCGTGTGATGACGACACTGAGCACAAAGGCACAAACAATCGAAGACACAACATCAACAGAATCAATGTTATGAACAACGCTAATCTAGTAGTAATCATAATCAGTAATCACTATATCACTAATCAGCCATAAATTGTTGGGAACAAAATGCGTGGGAATTAAAAACGCTGCAATTAATCCAAGAACAAAGTTGACGCCTGTCACTTAAGCTTATAGCTTACTTTTAAGCCTAACGTGTAGCAAATAATTGCGGCGTTTTTAACCTTCTCCGAAACAAAATTTGGCTGAAACGTACGAACGAGACAATCAATGGATCACTGGAAATTAGTGATCATTGATCAAAGTGATTTACTTATTTGAAAGATGACACGCTTTTGGATTCAAAGAATGGAAAAGGCGATTCAACATTTTGATCACTTGGGCCGGTTTCTGCAAATTTAACTTTACTTCAAACTTTAAATGCACACCAAATTAAAATTGAAGTTCAAAACAAAAACAACATGCATTCCACAGAGTAAGAATGAATCCCCCGATTCCCTCAGAGTAAAACAGAAAAATGCCAGATTTTCCAAATTGTCGTCTTTTGGATAAAATTTCTTCATTTGACGGAAACCACCATCTTCATCACTTCTTGCGCTCATCGCTCAAGTCTCAATGGCTGGTTGCCTTTCGGCTCGATTTGCCTTCGGTCTTGCGGTGCGACGAGGGCCATGTGCCTGTGAATTGTTCAATCGTGTTTTCATTGTTTGTTTCCAAGACTGTACCAGCTTCGTCCTTTTTGTGTCCACGAGTCTTGCGCCGTTTGA